>WUQG02231414.1:0-20991 GCA_011317285.2 Androctonus mauritanicus
ACTTGACATCTCAGGACCTCCCCGTGTTTAATGTTCAAAATCTTCCAGAAGGCACTTCGTATGTTCTGGCACTTTACGCCTCCAACAACAAGGGTAGAAGCGATTCGGTAGCGTTAATGGCAAATACATTACCACCTGCAGAAAGACGTACAGGTAGATCATATTTTTACTTTTCGTTTTTAAAAGAAAAATATATGTATACATTACATGCAGAAAACTCGCCGGTTTAATTAACGAAAATTCAAATTTTTACGCATTTTAATCGGATCGATTCTGATTAAATTTAATATTATAATAACATTAATTAACCAAGAAAAAAAAAAAAAAAAGAGTTTGTAATTTATAGATAAAGCGTAATTATACTCAAGAAGAATTAATTCGTCTGACTCCGCAGATGATAAAAACCATTTTAAGATATATTTTTAATTAAGTTACAACCGGAATATTTTCGTCTCGAAATAATGTCTGGAGGGTTAATTAGAACTTCCAGATATTCTCTATGTGAAATACAACGAT
Organism: Androctonus mauritanicus; assembly: GCA_011317285.2. Classification (NCBI taxonomy): domain Eukaryota; kingdom Metazoa; phylum Arthropoda; class Arachnida; order Scorpiones; family Buthidae; genus Androctonus; species Androctonus mauritanicus. The sequence continues at coordinate 517 of WUQG02231414.1, forward strand.
CTCTTAAACTTATTATCATTGATAATTAAGTAAATTATGAGTTAATGAAATATGGTGATTATTTTCCCCATATCGCATTTCAAGTTTTCAACCGATGCATGCATGTTGATAATGAAAATTAGCACATCTAAAAGATTCTTTTAAATCATTATAATTTACTCTTTATCAACTTTAATTTCTATATAATTCAAATAATTTCTTTAAACTTTTATTGCAATTTGCAATAAGCTTCAATTGTGAACTTTTAAGTTGTTAAAGTAATATTAAAAGTTTTATTATTAGATTAATTTGCATAATATGTCATTTGTTAGTATTAAAAATATATATTGAAAGAACTTTCGTATATCTAATTCTCGTATTTATCAAAACTTTCTCTCTTTCTCTCTCTCTCTCGCTCACTTTTAAGCATCAAAAGTGACATTTATATTAAATTTATCAGTAACTACATTAAATATAAGACACGAAATTAAAATATCTTTAGGGAATGTAACGACAATAAAATTTATTTTAACTTTTAACTTATTACAAGTAGAATTAATCTCTGTTTTATCGCTTTTCATTTATTGTTATTGTTGTTAGTGGAAGAGAGAGAGAGAAAAAAAAAAGAAGCGAATCTCCATAAAAAGAAGTTTTTTTTTTTTTTTTTTTGTTTTTTCTCGAACGATTTTTCCATATATTTTATTATTATTATTATTATTTTTATCTTCAAATTGAGTTTCTATATTTAGCTAACGAAGAAGAAGCTGCAGTCAGTCCCATTTTAGGAGTTCTTATTGGTGTTATCGGAGCTTTAGTTCTGGTTGCGATTATCGTCACTCTAGTAATGAAATTGCAATCCGACCGTACTGACAAAGGTAATGTCTTCAAAAAAAAAAATGATAGATATTACTTCTTTGCGCTCAGATATCCATTAATGAGCACACACACACACACTAAAAGTTTAGAAACTAATAGTATTTTCGTATCACAAAGTTATATAGTTTACTGCCTTGGTGATAATAATTTAACAATTACTTTCAGGATCTTTACCTCAAGAAGGCATTAACAAGTAAGTTTTTTTTTTTTTCGGTTTAATCATTTTTTCGTTTGTTTCATTATTAACTAAATGCCAAAAAATTCGTTTAAGATGCGACACTCCACTGAAAAAAGACACAGACGACATTCCAGAAAGCACAGAAAAAGGTCCAGATATAATACCACCCAATACAGACATCCTGCGTAAGTATCACTTTATATGAATTATTCAAAAATTAATTTTGAAAAGGGGGTTATAAAATTGTAAATTTTTCAAAATATGTTAAAACTAAACTTTAAAATTTATGTTGTGAAACTTCTCAGTGGGCTATATAGGAGCTGACATGTCCGAGAGGTTGCACCGCACTTCAGAAGTGATGTACCCATCAGTTATGTCAATGACAGATCCTTTACATTCTATTACAGGCAATCAAGCCATGAAGTATAGACAAGTAAGTGTTAACTCCATATTGAAACTAATGGTATCTTGGGAATAATTCGCCAAGTAATCGATGCCAACATTATTGATTGGTTGAGGTCAAGTTACTTAAAGTGATAATGATTTTCTCCCTGTTCGAGACGTAAAACTCTTTATTAATTATTGCAAAAATTTAAAATATGGAATTTTTCAGAAAAAAAAAAAAAACGAAAAACAAAAATTTTAAACGGTAATATTATTTTAAAAAAAAGATAAATCGAATCTTTAAAAAAATATTCCCGAATACATTATTTTTAATAAGCGGAAGAGAGAATATTTTTTATTTTTTACTTTTTTTCTCTCTTCCGTCATTTTCGCTACCGTCATAAAAAAAAATCTGTATAAATTTAGAATGAAACTTTTATCAAATTTCAATTTCTAAAACATTTTATGTAAAACGAATATTTTATAAATTTTTTTTATATATAAGCTTATATATAATTATTTTTTATGCGAAATAAAACTTTCAAACCTGCTAAAAAAAAAAAAGGAACGTTTGCCAAAAATAGGACGATTTTCTATTCATTTTAACAGTATTCAAAAGAGCGGAACGAAACGGAAATTTCGAGTAAAACAACATAATTTAAATTCCTTATTAAATTCCCGAATTTCTGTTTTGTTTATTTATTTATTAAATATTATTATTTTTTTTTTTTTGTCGACAGTACAGCGTAGACCCTGCATACGTCGAACTTCCCCGTCCACCGACTGTCAGGCGTCCTATGCCAGATCCCGATTATCCTGAAATTCGAAGGCCCACCCGAATGATGTTACATCCGGAACAGAGTCATGAGTTGGACAGATACAGGCAGACACCGGAATGGCCCATCATGAATGACATTCAGATGAGAGGAATGGTACGTCTCTCTCTCTTTCTCTCTGAATAAATTGCTAACATCATCGTTAAATCTTTTTCTTTCTGCTCTGAATCTGTCTTACCGCACCAAATTAATACGTAAAAATACTAATTTTTAATCGTTCCAGATAATCCATTTATAATTTTTCCTCATCAATAACGTTGTTTATGTTTTTTGTATATATATATATATATATATACTTTTTTTTCTGAATTTACACGAGAGAATTCGTCAGTCCATACATTTTATTTATAGTTGACAGTCAAAATAAAAGCTTTCGTTAACTAAATTAATACAATTAGTTACAGAGTTCCTGAAGCGTAGAAACTAAATGTTTGTTTTAACAAGTAAATTAATTTAACCTTTAATTGTATTCGAAAGTAATCTCATTAATCTATATGACAGTTAGTAGTAATCATTTAATATAAAATAAGAATAATTTGTAATTTTTTGATTTAACGCTTGTTTTTTTTTTAATGAAATCGTAAAGAAAGAGAGAAAGAGAGAGAGATTTTTAAAGTATAATTTTGGGACTTTAAAAATAATTTTCGTTAAGTTGATTGAGCTCTAAGTGCTTTGGTAAATGGAGTTGGCATAAACTCATTACATTCACAACAGCCTTCAGGTATCTCTCCTGTCCACTCGACGGTTACCACAACATTGTGAATTCCATGCGATGCTCTTCAGTAGAGATGGTCAGGTGAAGAAGAAGTCCATCTCCGGCTACAAACATCAGCATTTCTACATTTTCTAAAGGCACTGTCTTGTTCATCGACTGAATACGCTTGGAAGCTAGTGTCCTGTTACTATACAGGTATGTACTACCTACAAAAAAATAAATAATAAAAAAAAAAAGATTTACTTCGGGTTTCTCTTCTTCAATGTAAAATCGATACATATCAAAAAAAAAAAAAAAAAAACTGAAAAAAAAGAAAAATGTCGTCGGATAACTCAATTGTTACTTCCCCCCTATAAAAAAAAAATACGACAAAAATATTTCGAGTAGATCTATTATTATTTTTTTTTTTTTTATATATTCAACAACTTTCGTTCGAGTTTAACGATAAACGATAAACGTTTTTATCTAATTTTATTTTTCGTTTCTCCGAGATTAGTTCCAGTTTATTTCGATTTAATTTGTATCAATGAAGTTTAGCTTTTAGTATAATAGACGGAAACGAATTCAGAATATTTTATTTTGAGGACACGTCCAGCAAAATAACCGTAGATAACGGCAAAAAAAAAAAAAAAAAAAAAAAGCATTAACCGCATCTCACCAATTCGGTTGGCAGTCAATTATTGCTGAAGTGCAACCAGAAAAGATGTTTTGGTTCCTAGCTTATCCGATTTCTTCTTTATGTAGTTTTTTTTTTCCTCTATTTTTATTATTTCTTTTTTTTCTTTTTCTTTTTTTTAACGATCAAATATAGAAACCGTTATCGGCAATGACATCATTTGATCTAATTTCGTTTTTTTTTTTTTTTTCGATTATCTTATTAGTTATCATCATTCGGGGAAAGAGAAGTGTTGATATGTTTTCTTTTCTGGTCGAGTTTGAAGATAGTTAATCACGAAAATGAATAATTCATTCCTGTTGAGACAATTCCCGAACGAGAATTGTTATCAGCATATCCAGAATGGTTTTGTTTTAAACAAGACTGCATTTTGTCATTTTCATTATTCGAGTTTTCCTCTTTTCGAATGTAAGATGTGATTATCTGACCAAATGAATTTCTCTAACTATTTTTATAAAGATTAATTTTTTGGAATTTAACTTTATAAGAAAAATATGAGAGAAGTAATCGACCTTAAGATCTCATTACCTCCATGTTTATAGTTTCTTTTCTTTCTTTTTTTTTTAAATATGTCATTTCTAAAATTAATTTTTGTTTAATTTGATTCTATTACAGGAAAAATATATATATATATATGGAAGCTTTGTGAGACTCAGAAGGAATTTCTTAGAAGACATCATTTATTAAAACATTTTTTTTTTTAATTTTTTGTGCATATATATGTATGTGAGTGATTGTCGAAGGTGACGTCTTCTAAAAGATCTTCGGAATGAGAACTCATAACTTTGTAAAATAAATATATCACCGGAGAACTGTACAAAAAAAAAAAAAATCTATTTGCACAATACTCGGAATGAACAGTTTATTAAAGGCTTTGTACATCATCATCATCTTTACTGTGTATAGATCATTCATGGTGCTAATATAGACATTGTATGGATAGACCCAGACTAACTTAGTTTCTTTTTTATGAGGAATTTATTGTAGAACCACCTTGTAACTTATAAACCATTTTTAAAGTGATAAACATGTATTAAAAAAAAAAAATGTTAAAAAAATACGTTGAAATGTCTGAATATAACCATTCAGTGCACACGTATATAGAATTATTATTATTATTATTATTATATTTCCGCATTTTACACATATTTTTTAACTGCAAAAATTGTACGAATTTAATATGTAAAAATTTTTCTGTCACCAATCTGCAAAATTAGAGTTCTATCGATGCCAGAAGTGAATAACATTAATTAAAGTTTCGTCAACCTTTAATGACGTTTTGCGACGTAACAATATGACACCATTGTTTACGTCACGAGTGACATCATTATAGAACTTAACGATGAATAAAGGTAAGTATATATTATCGTACTGTCACAACGGGACTAATATTATTTATAAACATTAATAAAAAAAAATAATAAATAATTTTATTTTTCTATTCAATTCGCTCAATTAATTAAAATACTTCGAGCGATGTTTTTTTTATTTTTTTTTTATTTTTTTCTATTCATACATAATTTATATATTCTAAAAAAAATAATTAAAAAATAAAATAATAATAATAATTTATCGGTAACTATAAAGTCAAACAAACAAATTTAAGAAGAAAGTCGATTTTAATTAAACAATACGAATAAGGGAAACTTTAATTAAAACAAATCATATCTTACCAATCCTGGAAGAAATAAAAAAAAAAAAAAATAATAATAAAAAATAAGGAAAGAAAAATGCAAATAAACAATAGAAAGTAATTTCACTTTGATAAACATGAAATTTAATTTATTTGCAAAATATTTTTGTATAAATCCTAAATTCGCTTTTTATTAAAGCGGGATCTTACTTACTGGAAGTATTATCAGAAAGCAATTCATTTTAAAGGTTATTCTCTGCCTATCTTTCTAAGTTATATATTAAATAAAAATTTAAATCTGTAAAGGAAAAAAACAAAAAAAAAAAAAAGAAAGAAACATCGCAAACGAGATTTTTATCAAACCGTATGTACGTATTTATTATTTATAACAGCATATGTGCATTATTTTTATTTTTGTTTTTTTGAAGTTTCTATAACTTTTCGGCTGATTTCCGTTATCTAACAATAAAACATAAGTCGGACTTAGCATTAAAGTAGAACAAAGCATCGAACATCCATTTCTCCAGAGATGATAATATTTCCAGAAGTATAAAGAAAAAAAAAGAAAAAAAATGGAAGTCAAATCGTTAAACTTTTACGATTTTTGTGAAGTAGACGACGTACCGAATAGAAGAGATGTCAGAACATCGAATCATCTCATTCTTTTGTTTGCTGACATTGCAAGATGTTATTGTTTCCCACAAATTTAAGTTTTGCCGCCTCAGTTATTGTTTGCACGAATGATCCATCAAGTTTATTTCAACAGATGTTCCAAACAAAATTGCTTAAAATTCAACATCTGTTGGAGATCGAAAAATATTCGTTGAAGTATCTTCTATACATTCTTTAGAACGGGAATAAAGATAACATTATTTTAAATATATACTTATACACGCGTATACGTAACACTCTTTTGAATTGCAAAATTTTATTATTCCCCCTCTTATTTTTATTTATTTATTTATTTTTTTTAATCATCGTAATTCGAATATCGATAACTGTATACAGATATTTGCGATCGTTCGTTTTTCTTTCTAGAGAACGGAAAGAGGGGAGGAAAAAAATAAATTTTAAGATAGATGGGTAATTGAATTTTGGTATATTTACTCGAAGAACGGCGAATGAATTGTATATCTTATTAATTAACTAACAACATCGTCGTGATCAGCATCGGATAAAAAAAAAAAAAAAAAAAATGTCTGCGAATCAGGTTAGCTTGTACTGAGATAAAGCTAATTAATGTGATACAGAAAACTCGTATACAGAAAAAAAAAATACGAGTAAAAAAGGTAGACTATAAATTAAAGGATAAATCGAGAATTTTTAGAGATTATAACGACATTTTAAATGTTAAAAAAGATGTATCTTCTTTAATATTTAATGAAAACTTTCTAACATTTAATTATAGTATTAATAATAATCGAATCGTAACGAATTTATCTGTTTAAGAAATAATAATTTTGCATTATTTGCTAGATATTACATAAATAAAAAGCTTTAAATATCCCCAGCAAATATTTGTTTTTACTGTTTTTTTTAATATAAAATTTTAGATAAATTTATTCGTCGTGTTATATGGATTCTGCCTGATGCTTAAAAAAATTATAAATTTAAATTAATAGCTAAATTAGAAAGAAATTTTATAATTTATAGTTAGATAATCGAAATAAACGCTAAGATTATTAGTTAATTAATTTTTACGTATAGAGAGGTATAAAATTCGTTTATTTTATTAAAAAAAAAAAAAAAAGATTAAAAATTATTTATGGCTTAGTTTTATGTGATTTATGTATAAAAATGATTTTTTTACTACAATTTTTACTATCGTTTTATTTTGAGAATATGTCTTCTGTTAATTTTTTGTAACGAAAACTAATAGGCCTATTGGTAATTTTTGTACAATCGTGTCTAACTGATAAAGAAGAAGAGGGGGAAAAAAAAACGAGGAGAAACTTTACTAGAACTAAAATGCCTGACGTTTGTTTCTTTGTAAAATTCTGATTATGTAATCCTTTTAAGGAAATTAAAGAAGATATTCTAAGGCGATTCGTTTAGAATGTAGAGTTAACAATTAGCGTGCTCTAATGAGGACGTTTTCGTTTCTATAAAAAGTTCTGAACCAACAATTTAATTGTCTCCTGCAACATGCAACGTAAAAGAAGGAAAAAAACAAAAAAAGAAAAAAAAATTAAGTAGATTGCGATGAGTATGGCAGATTGCCATGTTAAATTCTTCTATAATGGATGCTAGAAGCGGAAAGTCTTTTCGTTATTTTGGCACTTCCCAAAGCAAATTTTTACAATCGACTTTAAACAACAGGCCCATGTTATATATATATCGAAATATTATTCAGTCAATTTTCTACTCTACTACACTCTACAAGAAATGAATGATAAAAAAAATAAGGTATACGATTACGGGCATTTTTTTTTCCTCCCTTCTAGCAGGAAGAAACACCAAAATAAAGATGATCTGCCGAAAATGGCGCGTTGAAAGTCGAGGAGGTGCTTAACATATAGCTAGTGAACAAAAGGATTGCATCAATCTTCAACTAGAGCGATGAAGAGACAGTTTTTTTTTTTTTGCACTGTTGTTGCTAGGCCACTTTTACTTTTCTGTCTTTTCTTCTACTTGGCTATCTTCTTCTGTTAGGAAACAATGATTTCACATTTTTCCTCAACGAGTTGTATGCTAGATGTTCACAAGTGATAACTAGATGAGAAAAAACCTTTTATATATAAGATATATATTCTATAAAGAAAAAAAATATCGCAGATACGATCTATGCCACTAAAAAAAAAAAAAAAAAAAATTCAAAAACTTGCAGTAAAAGTTCTCTATTTTATTAACACTACTCCTCGAACAACATCGTTAAAAACAGAAACTTAATTATTCTTCTCATACATCTGTAAAAATTTCTTTTGCATTTTTAATGCTTAATCAACTATGGCTTACTCAGTTATTGTTATAACTCAAACTTGTATAAAATTTCACTTGAAATCTCTTAGAAATCCGAATAAATTAACAGAAAAATTCCGAGTTTCGTTTTTAAACCACTAATAATTTACCTAATTAAGAAAATAGAATAAATTAAGTAAACAATAATGCTTTTAATAAACGTTCGTCTACTTAATTATTCGTTAGTAGGATAATTAATGTTTATTTTTTTTTTTTTTAAAGACAACTTCTTAACATGACTTCTAATTTAAAAGGATTTAAAATGAATCCAACAAACTAGCATTCTTCTAATGGTCTCCGTAATCGGATTAAATGGTTATATGATTTGCCCTAACAATCATTACTTTTGACATGGAATATTGTTTCAATACTCCAGAACAGAAAGGATTTTCGGCAAACATTTACTTTGAATAAATTGTTTACATAAATCGGTATAGAGTTGATGCTAACAGAAATTTCAATAAAATAAATTATACTTTTACCGTTGAGACTACAACTGTATTTTACTATTAACTTATAAACAATATTTATTTTTGCTAAACATCATTTTTTCTTCTATTAAATATCTAACATTAAAAAAAAAAAATGCATAAAAATTTTAATTTTTAAAATATAATAAATTTTATTGATCATATTTTCGATCAGTAAAAAAGTAAAATATTCAAATGTAAAGAATTTGACATATCGTGCCATCTACCGATAAAATTTGTGTTACATTACAGAAAAATAGTTTATGCCCGTTGTAATTATCTCAGATACGTAAAATTTTACTAGTTTGTTCGGAAACAATTTCTATTCATCATAGTAAAATAAAAAAGGATGTTTTTCGAGCCAGTTTTGAGAAAAAAATATTTTAATTTATTCGAAATATCATTATTGTTGCATTTTATCATAAAACCGTTAGAACTGTTTCCAGTGACATTAGCCAATGTTTTTTATCTCTAAAATTAAGATCTAAAATAGATGTAAAAAAGCAAAATCCAAAATTCTTAGGAAAATATTTTTATTCTTTTGTTTATTTTGTTTCGTTGTGTTCTGATTTCATTCCGAACTTCAACAATGCAACTTCAAAATTAATAAAAAAATTATATCATATTAATATATGTAATTTCTGCTTCCGATCCGTGTTTTGGTCAAAAATAACCCTTCTAAAAGCGGCTCAAATAATAGTATAGCATATAAAACATGGTTAAAATCGATCCAGTAGTTCTCGAAATATGAAGAGATACATATATACACATGAATATGACCTTTGCAAAAATTTTCTATTGCCTATTAAATCTTTTTTGTGAAATAATCACAATCATGTATACATGCACATGATATTTACTCAAAATATTCTCTGTATTTTATCAAGAAACCGTGAAAACGTGAAAAAATCTCTAAATTTGAATACATTTATACTATGCTTTTTTTTTAAGGCATTCGCTTAGAAAACAATAACATACGTGCTGTAAATATTTCTACTAACAAGAAAAATTTTAAACAATTCTCGAATTCCGATTATTTTTTTTATTTTCTATTTTTACTCCAATTTCGTTTAGCTTAATTTCCGGAATTGCCTAGTCACTCGTTAACAATTGGTTCAATTGGTCTTTCTGAAACTTTATAAAACTTCCATCTACCGAAGATATTGGATATATTTTTCACTAATCGTATCATTAGACGGATAAAAAAAATTTTTTTTTGAACAATAAAAAAGTTATCTAGCAATTATTATACTGATAGAAACAGTTTTTTACTGTTTATAGCAATAGATACTCGTATTAGAAACGAGCCAGAAACGGGGGAAAAAAAAATTTAGAACTTAATTGACGAAAACATCATTTAAGATATTATTAATAATATTATTTTTTTATGTAATTTAATCTTTTATATATATATATTTTTTTCAACCGCGGAGAGTGTATAATTGTTAAGGCAAAACTTGTCGGTTTTTAATTACACAGCTACAACACGCTGTAGGGGATGTTTGTGAGACGAGATATATTTCATGGAGTGGCACAAGATATACTGAGACAGAATCTGCAAATCGCTGATGCTAAGCTATGCCGGAATTCCTTTGTGAATAAAAAAGTATTGGCTGCCGGGTTACTTCTTTTGATGCAAGTGGTTACGGCATCTAAATTTTACCCAAGGGATATTTGGAGCGTCAAGAGCACGAATAGATCACATAGAAGACGCGACCTAAAGCAAATTAAATGACTATTACAAAGAACAATTAAGTGGAAGCGACAGAATTAGAACAGAACTCAAGAGACTGTAGAAGTCAAAGAGATAGTGGTGTGGACAATAGAAAGGAATCGAGACATGAATACACTAATAGATTTTCTTCCTTCATTCTTGGAAATCGATACACAACCAACTTGTTTTATAGAAATAGAAAATCCCAAGCAGATATAACGCCATTTTTATTTTATTCATTCGTATATTGAAATATTGATATTTCTATTAAACCGAAACATTTATTGTAACAACCAAAAATACATTTCTTATATTTTATTCATATATATTTTTTTTTATATAAGTTATACATATCTAAAATTTTTATTCCATCTCTATACCGTAATAAAACTACTTCGTAAATAATAACATCGTTTCTATAATTCTAACTACGGAAGATAAAATATGAATATTTTTCGAAACAGAGTAAAAACAATAAAAATTTTCGTATTTCCGACTAAACATAATGGAAATTGTTATCTTAAATGTTTCATATTCTATTTTTAATAATTCACGTAAAAATCAGAGTCGCACAAATTTAATCCTCGAGAGAGTGAGAGAAAATATGTTTGTTTTCTAGCAAAAACTGTCACGCGAATTTAATACAAATAAGTAAACAAAAATTCGGAAATAAACGTCAATCAAATAAATAAATAAATAAAAACTGCTTCTGGCTATCTATAACTTTAAAAATGAAAAAAAAATAAAAATAAAGTTTATAAGGAAAAATAATAATATATCCGAAAAATTCTTATAATTTTCAAAATAAATTTATTTAATGAAACGTGACTGCTCTTTCTTATTTATGCGATACGGATGATTCGTCTAGAAAACCTGAATTATGGAAGACTTATAGTTTGTCATTAAAAATGAATTAAAGATAATCCTGTGTACTCTAAAATACGAAAACAACTTTGTTTTCCTTTCTGTTAAAGCATTTTAAAAATTTTTCGGAAGTGGTTAATTATGCGAATCCAACGTTAGAGAAATGATTGATCTGGATGTGTGAACTGGATATTTTGTTTCCTTCAAATATGGCGCTGAGACAACAATGGTATCTGCATAATAAAATTATATAAATGTTTGCCTTCCTGATAGCTTCCGTAAAATTTTTCGACATTTATTTTTAGTCCAATAAGAAGTTCCTTTCCATGTTAAGCATCTGGAAGCCACAAACTCGTCTGCTGCAACGATACCAGGCGTATAAATGGTACACTCAATTGTCGGTTTAACATCATCAATCATTTTTGTAACTGCGACATACGACCAGACTGCCGTACCAAGTTGATGTATCGGACCCTTTGCAAGTTGAATGCCTTCCCAAAATTCTTTTGTTTTGCTTCTATTCTTCTAAAAAGTTGCTTCCTGTTTAAAACATTACAAAATATTACAGAGGGTGTTCTGTTTGCTGCTACCACTACTACTATACATATTTTTTTATTTTTTATTTTTTAAATATTCATCGATATGATGTATGAGCATCACGTTTGCTTGGTTTACTTTAAGAATCGCTTTAAAATTCGCAATAAAAACATCATAATCCAATAAAAGTTATATTTTTTTAACGATTTAAAACACATGCATTTAATGTTTAATAACGCGTAAAAATAAATTCAAGAACCCAATTAATTACAGATGCAATATCACTTTATGAAAGCAATAAATCTCTGAAAAGATTTATAACATTTATAAGTGGCAGAGAGAGAGAGGGGGGAGAAAATTTATTCTTCAGTCGAACTGAAGAAAACTTAATTAAATTTGCTATTTTTCGAGATTAAATTTTTTTTTTTTTTTCTTAATGTAAGAGATTTAAGTATTAATTTGTTAAACTTGTCGATATTTTAAATTACTTATTGTTAGATTCGCGATTTTTCTCGCAACTCGCAGTTATATATTAATTTTTGCAAAACCAGGTTGCACCATAAATGACGGAAGCACCACGACTGATTACCACTAATTTCCTTAGTTGAATATGCTTTTGTTTCGCTAATTAAGAACACGATTACCATAATGATTATTACCTAAGGTAGTACTAACCGTTTCCAATATAGCTTTATCACCAGTGATACTTATTTACCTGTTCCTGATGCTGTTTTATGCCCGACAAGGGATTTCGTTAAAAGCTGTGATATCGTCGTCTAGACAAATGAAACAAGGCGATTTTATGTGATGACTGGAGTCAGAAATTTCCTAGAAACACAAAATATAACAAAAATTAGTAAGTGTGTACAGTTATGTGTCGTCGTCGTCATCATCATAATCGCAATCTTTGTCTTCTTTAAGATAAACTTTTTTTTTTCTTTGCGATAAACAGCCGGCATTGCAAAAACAATTTAAAAGTAATTCGGTATAACTTTAGTCGAGGTCGTATTTGCATTTTGGTGGGAAGAGTAGACACCTGTGCAATATTGCAGTAACGTTGTCTGTCTTTTATTGATCACAAAGAATCTTCTCCCAATAGAAATGTTTATTATATGCTACACGGTAGACGGCAATGTTGTTAATGGAAGGTTATGGGTGGACAGGTTTCACGTGCAATTGTTAATGAATGATCCCGCGAATTCCAGATGGCCTGAAGAGTACCACGGATCTTTCTCACGCAAATAGTGGAGAGAGAATAAAGTGCTTCTGTACACCACATTCTCCACCTCTGGATAATATTTTACTACTTATTACGTTAGGATATCTTCAAAAATGCCCAGTAAATAATATTAAAAATTCGTTCTTTCCCAGAAACAAACGTGATTACTTTAACGGTAATGATCGTGGTGGAAAATATTCTAAAATGTTATAATGTTAAAAGATTCAACGAATAAATATTTTTAATGTTTTTATTGAATGGATAAATTAAACAAGCAGAGATAACCTTAACAGAGAGGATGAGAAATTATCAATATATTAAACAATATCACAATAATGGCGAAACATTCTGTCGATTGTTGACTAATACTTTTACTCTTCAAAGTAAGGAATCTGGAAAGATTAAGAGATTTAATTCAGTTAAAACAGTAGTCAAATATTTAAAATACCAGCGAATTATGTAGAGCTGTATATAATATTAATTTTTTACAAAAAAAAAGTTTGCTTTGATAAGAATATTCTAAAGTGCTTCCAAGATTGATAAGCGAACAATTAACTGTTGAATTTGGCATATTTTCTGATCCTAACCGTTCCTTTCTAAGTAAACAACACGTAAACATTATCTATCATAATTAAGTTACCAAAAATTCTAATTTGTTTACTTTAATTTCGAAAATTTGATTCCTAAATATCAAAAATAGCAGGAAAAAAATGTACATATGTTAAAATATTTTAAATAGATTCATCTGATATATTTTATATTTTCGTGTAATTTATGAACAGAATATAAATAAAATAATCTTCCTTAAAAATGGACGGGTCGATGTATTTTATTTTATTTTATTTTTTTTGTAGAAACTTTCTACTGCTCTTAAAATATAAAAATAAAAAAATAGAGGTAATAAATTCATGAAAAGTGTTTCTAAAAAAATATTAAATTTTTTGTTAAAATTGCCGAGGAAAAATCAATATGAAAATTTAACATGTCGAAACTTTTTAATATTCCGAACAAAATAAAATTATATTAAACTTCAAGTCTGCTTTAGAAATAAGCAGAAAGGATATACAGAATGTGTAAAATGGAATGATCTAATGTCGATTTTTGTAAGAAGAGAAATATCTTGAGACAAACTTTTAGTTTGTTGAAGAGTAGATAATCCGAAAACATCTCGGATAAAATAGTTAAATTTCTTTATGTGTTTAGAACAGTTACAATGATAAATAAAAAATTTACATCAGAATATTTTTGTAGTATGATCCGGATACGGTAGAAACTCTTAGGAACCTTAGCAGAAAACAAAAATTCGCTTAATTGTATCAACATGTAGACACTTTTGCGTAAACATAACATTTGAACAGTTTTGCTTTGGAAGAAAATTATTTATTCATAGAAATTTTAACATTTTAACTTAAATATTTCATAAAATGGAAAGTACACTTAAGAGAAGGATTGTTTAATATATCCACTCTCTAGTTAAAGTAATAAATTATCTAGATAACATTGATTAAACTTCTTATAAAGTATAAATATTAACATTACAAAAAGGATAGATGGTTATAAAAATAAAAAAACAAATTAAATATTTCCTGATGCATTTAAGAAGATCGTTTAAACGTTTTAACTCTTAAAAAAAGGTTGTTAAAATATGCAGGAAGGCGTAAAATAATTTCACTTTGAAAGTTTTTCAAAGACCAATAATATTTTTTAATTAACTATTCGCGAATATCCGACATTATCGCGTGTATATAAATTCAAAATTTGAATTAAGAGATGCAAACTTTCGAGCGTATTTTTAACTAAGAAGTAATTTTCACTCGTATAACGTAGCAGTTTAAAATGTCCAACTTGATGATATTACGTACATGTGAACACAAAATAAACCGGCATCTTGGCTGAATAAAATTTTTAAAAATTTAAAACTTTGACAGATTTACTTGGTGAAAATCTTAAAAAGTTGTAAAATTTTAAATTGCCACGAGAAACTTTTACGAAAACTCGTAATTAAATATAAGAGTTCTTAACGCTTTCTTCGTTAGATGAAATTTTAATTTTCGTAAAGTATAAAAATTTATCTACATATATATTTATTCTATTCCGAAACAAATAGGAGTTTCTTTTCCGAAAACTAAATTTTTGTACGCTATATAATAAAAATATATATATATATATATATATATTTTTTTTTAGAATTTCTAGTAAACATCATAGAACATGGCAGTTGAAGATGGTGGAGAGTGAGAGAGAAATTCATCCATTTTTAATTTTCAAGAACAAAAATAAAAAGCTAGAAATTTTGTAATAAATCTAAATTGATTCAATCTCTTGATATATAAATCCGATAAAAGTTGCTAAAAATAGAATAATTACTTAAATAACTTTTTACGTGTCAAAAATAATAAAACGAGTAAGTTAAGAAACATTTTTATTAGATTTAATGCGAAAAGTCAATTGTCGAGATTTTCGAAGGTTGAATCTGGAGAAATAAAACAAAATGAAATCAATTCCATATATATATATATATATATAGATATATATTTTTTTGCTCCATAAACCGTAGTTACACTATGTTGACAGTTATACTGAATAACACCATTTTATTGGCACTGAAATACGATCTCGCCAGCCATCCAATCACGTGGATAAGTCCGGCATAAAGATCGCCTGTTGAAGGTTGCCATGCATAAGTATCAAGCCAATAAAACTTCTCTTCCGTATCTTACCAAATAAAAAAGCCACTCTTGTGACATAATTCCAGTTTGCACAAGAGGTAGAAGCTTCCGGATATCCCGAGGTTTATTGTTCAATCTTGATGTCCTAAAATTTCCTGTCATCACTAAATATCTAACGTGTACTTCCATATCCTGTTTCGTGTAATCTCGTCTATTTTTATAAACATAACGTATTGTGTTACCTTGTTAGCAAATGCATGACGTGCAGCTATATAAATCTTTCACGATATATCTTCAATAATCAAGTTTCTGGACGAGTGTAGGTAAAAAATATTGTTTCCTTTTGAATGTAAACAAAATAATTGACTTTAAAGTCCATTTGATTATGAGGTATCGGTACTTCTTCCAATTTACAAAGAAAGCATTCGAAAGCATTACTCTACTTCAATAAAAAAACAAACAAACATGTTTAAAATCTACTTTAATGCAAATTTTTGAAATAATTTCATCGTTAGGCAATTCTATTATTGATTCTAAACCAATTAAATGAATATAAGCGATGTTGTCATTTGTTTCGGATAAATTGTAGAACTTTAAAGAAAGAAATTCGGTACTCGTTACTTTTTCTTCGGAAATTAAAGATATAGGAAACTTAAAAAAAAAAAAAAAAAGAAAATAATGTTCTTTGTGCTTGAATGATATCATCAAATCTATGAATTCACTGAATGAAATTCTAAAAAATCGTTCTTTTCCACTTGATAAATCAAGTGAAGTACAGACTGTATAGAGAAATAAATTATATTTTTATTTTCTCCGATTCGAATTTTAGAAATCAATGACGCGTTTAAGCCAAGTTAATTACCAATTATTCCAGTAGTAATAATAATAATAATAATATAACTAAAATCAAGTTTATTTTTTATTCTTTTAACCTTACGAATAAAAATAATTTTATATATAAAAAAAAAATTAAAAATTTTAAAATTTCGTATTTTTATCGCTTTTCAGAATTTTCATACTGTGTATGTAGTAAGCTACATTTTGATTTTCTTATACAGGATATTTAAAAATTATATATACATGCAGGTTAAAAATTTATATTTAATGAAAAAATTAGGTAATTTTAACATGCTTTAGTATTAAGTTTACAGTTGCAAACTGAAAATATCGAAAGAAACGTGGATGGCAATAAGCGAGTTGATAAAAGAATTTCATTCGACTCGCTTGGCAGTAGGTAGAAATGTTTAAAGAAAGATATCTCACGTGTATCCATGTTGACATTTTGAGAGCTTTTAAGTTCAGTTTATCGTAAAAAAAGAAAAAAAAAAAAAATTTGTATATCTTCAAATTTTGAAATAAAATAAGTGTATTAAAATTATATATATATAAACATTACTTCGAAACACACTATATATAAAATTATTATTATTTTTAAAGTAAACAGTATATAAAGTTTTTTTTAAAAGCGATAATATTTAATATTGACATCTTTACTTTTATCTGGAATCCCGTCTTTTGATTTTTGCTGTAAAACGGTCGAAACAGAATCTCTCCCAAGTGATTTCCTGACAAGAGTTTTTCCAATAGAATTTGCCGTTTTTCAGATTATGACGTTGTTAGTTGGAGTCGTGATTTTTTATGATTTCTCTCTCTCTCTCTGCTTCACTTGTATGTGATGTGGCTTAACTCCAACATTTTGGAATGACAGCTCTAACTAACCTGTCATACCAAATCGACATGTTATCATGACTTTAGTGTTGTATGCACTTCTCAAAAATATACTAACTTTTTTTTTTATTTTTTTTTTTAATCTCTATATGCTAATTCT
Source organism: Androctonus mauritanicus (assembly GCA_011317285.2). Taxonomy (NCBI): domain Eukaryota; kingdom Metazoa; phylum Arthropoda; class Arachnida; order Scorpiones; family Buthidae; genus Androctonus; species Androctonus mauritanicus. Next base: position 18,053 of record WUQG02231414.1, read on the forward strand.
TATTCTTTCTTTTTTAAAACTCGTTAAAAATCGAAGAAACTTTTCGAATTTAATAAACATTTCTTTGAAATGTTCTTAGATCATAAATATTTTTGGCGACTCTTTGTTGTATCGAATGATTTATAACCGAATTTTTAGTAATAAGTGTTTGTGTTGTGACTGTGCTCCTTTTTTTTTGCGTTTTAAAAATTAATTTATGTCTGCGAAGAAACGTTAATCAATCCCGAGTTTCTACGTCACAAGAGAAGAGTAGAAGAGAAGATGATACAAGAGATGTCACAATTGTAAATTAATTAGTTTCCTGAAGAACAATGCATTTTATTTTAACATCGATTTGTAACCATGTTAAAGAAATCCTTGGGGAAAAGAAAATTATTTTTAATTTTATACTAACCGGATATCGTCTCCCGATATTAATTATATAGTTTACTCGAAAACCGTAATAATAATTTATCGATTTTAATCGCAATCGATTAAAAAATTGATGTTGTAAACTAAATTAAAATTAAGCTCGAGTGTCGGGGTATGAGTTTCGCCAAATATAGGAAATCTTTTTTTTCCTCTTTCTCTCTTTCTCTTTTTCTATTTTTCAGGTGTCATTGATTGCTTTGGTCCTAATTGTTTTTCGAATAAGAAGTAAAAACGATGTCAGCACCTCCTTTTCTCTAGAGATGGAAAGTCGATAACTCTCTGTGACACAACCAATTGTATCCTACACATTGATAACAGAATTCTCACGCAACTTTTCCTCCAGATCGATAGAGAAAAAAAAAAAGGTAGTTATAAAAAATATATATGTGTATATATATGTCCAAAATTCCGAAGAAATATCTTTAAAGGCTACTACTTATTTATTTAAAATTTAAAGCCCAACTTTGATTATTTTTCTCCATCTTATTTTTTTTTTTTTTAAGCAATTTTTTACTCGAATAATTTAATTTAAAATTGTATATACATATATAAGATTATAAGATATATTTTTAAAAGAAAATCGAAAACTATTTATAAATTTATAACCGTATCAGATTTACTTTTAATCAATTTTGATTAAAGTGAATCTGATTTTTCCTGATGTAATTTAGGTAATGAAAAATGAAAAATTTCCTCTATTGATTGTTGGGTTCGCTGCGAGTTAAATCTATATCTTTTAGATTGGAGAAAATAAATTTAATGGATGGCAATACGCAACGTGATTGTTTAAATAAAACTATTCTCTATTTTTCAATTGTTTTTATTTATTTATTTTTCAATAGTATACACATTTGGGATTTAAAAAAAAAACACACACACACACGTTTCGTCGCTTCCTCGATAAAAATCCGAATTTTCGTATATAAAAAATCTCAGTTATTAACGTATTCGATCCGTTTTTACACCAACCAATTGTTACGTATAAGCGCATTGTTACATCATCACTCTTTATTACGCCACTGGAAGCAAAGCGCAGCTCGATCTTGATAATTTACACGCGTGTGATAAATAATATTTATTTTATTATTTATTGAATTATGTTGGTTAATGTTTAGTTTATATGGATAAACACACCGTAAGAATAACTTATACAGTAGACCTCAATGCTTCTGCAAATATTTTGACCAAATATTGTTGAAGAATGGTTCTCGAGATAGCTTACTATATATATATATATATATTGTCGAAAAAAAAAAAAAAAAAGAAAATTCTTTAGAAGGAAAGATATAGTAGACAAGTAAATGTTGAACCTTGCATGCACTAAGTATAAATCAGAATATCATGTTTAGTTCCAAAAATATATAAAAATAAAATCGATATATATATATATTTATCCGTATCAACTTCTAAATAAGAGAAGTTTTTAACAAGAAGTAAAGTATATTTTCGCTGTTATTGCTGTCAATTCAATACTTCCAATTTCTTTTATTGGAATTCTAAAATAAAAAAAAAAATAAAATAAAATCTCCTGCATTCATAGTTTTTTTTTTTATTATTTTTATTTTTCTTTTGGCTACAAAGAATTGAAAATTCTCTAAAGGAAGATAAACAACTTCCAAATTTCATTTATTTTCTTTAATTATAAAAAAAAAAAGATTATAAAGTTTAGTTTTCGATACAATTGTAACGAAAATCATACAGCGTATTAGTTAATTTATACAAATCTTGAATACGATTTCGATATTGTTTTAAATTCATTGTATTGTAATGGTTGCTGACAGAAATTTAGAAACACGTTACAATTAAACCGAATCGTGACAATAATTGTATCTTATGTGCATATCTGGAGTTATAATTAAAATTTGAAATTTTGAATGCATGAATTACTATGTTGATTAAAGATTATTGTTTACAGAAATTCCTCCAGCCTATGGAAAATGAAGTGGAAAATGAATTAGAAACTTTCTTTTTTTTCCTCTCTCTCTCTCTCTTTTCTCCTCTTCTTCTCTCTTCCCCCCTTCTTTTCATCTCATCCTTTTTTATGACTTTCGTCCGTTGATTTTATCTTTTTAGATTTTACTTTTTATCGGTTTTTCATCCTCACACCCAACGACTTACTTTCACTTAGAGCAAATGAACTATTTTTTGTTTTACAAAACAAAAGTCCTTTTTTTTTCCACCGCGCAAATACACACAAAACAAAAAAAAACAAAAAAAAAAAAAAATTCCTCGGGGTTAGAAAAGTTTTGATGCTGGAATCTCATTAACAAAAGCCTCGGCATGATACGGTGGCAATATACCGAGCTCGAGGTCTTAATTAAACCGAAATAAACATCATATATTTATTTATTTAATTGGATAATTAATTGTTCCTGACGTTGTCGCTCCCGGTAATATGACTTGAATTCGACAGCTCGACTTCAATTTTCATTCGCGATGGTTATATTACAGAAAATGCGGTTGAAATATAATTTATTAATGATGGATAAATAGCGGTTTCCACGTGAGTGGGCTAAAAGGGGCCGGAC
>WUQG02231525.1:0-20990 GCA_011317285.2 Androctonus mauritanicus
GAAAATTTTTAGTTGTGCCCGCAACGTTCATGAAAATTTTTAATTGCGCCCTTGCTTCCAAAAAGGTTGGCCACCCTATCAACACATGGTTTGACACTCCTCGACGTAAACATTGCCACTGAGTCACGTGACAATTAGGCAGACGACACGGAAGTCTTTCGCCAGTCGACGTAGTCCGTTCGAATTTCAGCAGCAATGAATTTGTAAAATATGTATTACGCCATTTCCTCTCTAAATGCATTCAAAAGTGACATGAAAAAGAATATCATATCAAAGATTTGTAAAAAATCATTTTCTTAAGAGTTACTGTGGAGTAACGATTCTTAAATTTTGGTTATAGTATATCGTTGCTAATAAGCTGTAATCGGCAACCGAAATGTCAAAATGACGTTCACAGGAATTCCGATTATGAAATTAGGACGTTTTGTTAGCCATGCTGCCAAACTGTGTTCACGAAGATACAAATATATGTGGTTTAGTAAAAGAGTGTGCACGTGTAACTTTGAAAACAATTATAGGACTGAATCGACAGCTCCTGCTGGACTTGCTAGCAGGTAGGAAATGAAAATGTTTGTTTAAATATATTATTATATATTTACATGAATTAATTTTTATTTCTTTATTAATTTAAGTGCATTGACATTACATTTTTGTGAACTATATTAACATATAAGTTTTTTTAATTGATGATATAGAAATTTATTTAGTTAGTTTAAAAAATAGCATACACTAATATATATTGACAACCATTGATTTCAGTTGAATTTTGATTTCCATTTGAAATGCTGAAGTGATGATATAATTTATTATATAATATAACATATATAATATTAAGCAAGCAGTTTAGTATATTATTGTTATTCATTACCCTACCACCAGAAATGACTTATCATATTTAGAGCTGATTATAACTGGTATGATAATATACTTTATATATAAAAATTAAAAAGTTAAGTGTTGTTGTGTATAAGGAATGCACATATAGGAAATTTCTCTTCTTTAAATAAACTACATATACAACATTACAAAACTGCTTATCAAATATAAGATATAATGTTAATTGTTACTGCAGTCATTACTATACTACTTAACAATCAGAAGGAAGTAATTAAATATTTTAACAACTGAAATGGCTGTACCAGTTGTATACCAGCTAAATATCAGTGCTGACTATAATTATTTTATACCATTACACATGCCACAGGAAAATGATTACTTACTAAATCATTTTAGTTTTTAAAAAATTAGGAATTATTAAAAAATTACCAAAATGAAAAAAAGAAAGAAAAAATATAAGTTCGTATATCTATAGTTATATATATCTAATGATATAATATGTACTTATATGATAAGAATTTATTTTGATACAATTCTATTTGATACATAAATGATAGCTGCATTTCCTTTACTTTATTTTGTTGTAATATTTTTTTTTTTATATTTCCATAACATATGAATTATATAATATCACTATGTTAAGAAGACTGCAGAATATTTGAAAAATACTTGTATAGTTCTGTGGAATTATAGAAAGCACTGTGATTATATCTTTTCAATAACATCATTGTTGTTATTAAAGATTTTGCAAAATTTCATTGATAATTACAAACTTGGTAAATATGATTTGATTTATGATTGATTCATCAATTCATGTTTAACTTGTAATCCATTAATACCACATTAACTTTTATATTAATATGAGTTTCTCATGCTATATTCTTTCTCACAAAGGAATGGTTAGTGAAATTAAAAATCAAATAAATAATTTTGGAAGAATGTAAGAAAAGTCTATTGAGGGGATAGAGAAATGTAAGGAGGACAAAATAAACACGAATGTGAGTGAAAATGAAGGTTCTGCATGTGAAGTAAGAGATATATGAGAAGATGATATGCAAAAAGCTGGGTCAAGTGGATGAGAATATATGTAATGTGGAGGAGTGTATAATGAGAATAAGTAGAAAAAAGGGTGATTCATAATGAAATTATAAGGTGGCACATGCAGTGGCTGAGAAGAAGACAGCCACTACTTATATTTGGGAATGTTAAATGGAAATTGAAGACAGATGAGTATAGGAAATGTAAGAAAAAGTATGCAAAGATAGTAAAAAAGAGAAAAGAAAGGGTGGCAAGAGAAAGAGGATGAGAAATTAAATAATGATTTTGGAGGGAATAAAAGAATGTACTGGAAGTACATAAGAAATTTGATAAGGGAACAAAGTATGAGTGTGTCTGGTGTGAAAGATAAAAATGGTAGAATGTTGTGGGATGAATCTAGGATAGTTATAGATGGAGATAATATTTCCATGAACTTCATAAACCTTTAGAGAAAGGGATGAGAATGAAAGTGAGAAGATCATGAGGAATTTAAGGATTGAATATGAACATGATGAGCAAATCAATGAAGAAGAAATTATGAGTGTGATTAGCAGATTGAAATGTGGTAAGAATCCTGGCATGAATGGGATCACAACTGAAATGTTGAAGTATGGTGAGAAGTCTATTGTCAAGTGAATGTATTACCTATGTAAACTATGTTGAATGAAAGGTGTGATTCTAAGTGAGTGTATTAAATTTGTGATTGTCCCATCTAAAGACAAAGAATGAGAGAGGTGAATGGCAAGAATTATAGAGGTATAAGTTTTGCTAAGTGTAGCTGGGAAGCTATTTGGTAAGATTGTGATTGAGAGATATGAGAGTATGGGATGTGCAGTGCAGCTTCAGAAATGGAAGAGGATGTGTGGACCAGATTTACTCAATATATATGATTATGGAGAAGAATTTCCATGTCAGAAAGAAGGTTTTATGTGCTTCTGTAAAGCTTGAGATGGCATATGACAGAGTGAATAGAAATAATCTGTGAAAAGTGCAGAGAGAATATAGTAAGAATGAACAACTGTTTGGAATAATGAGAGCAATGTATGATAACAGTTCTGCAAGTATGAGAGTAAATGTAGGCATATCAGAATGTTTACAATTGAGAAAGGAATGAGACAAGGGTGTATGATGATCTCATGGCTGTTTAATATATACATGGATGCTTGTATGAGGGAAACTGATGAAGATACTTATTGTATGATTGAATGAAATGTGTCAGAGGAAACAGATGAGAATAAATGTAAAGAAGACAATGAGTTTGTATACTATGGAAATATATTTGAAATGCTGCATTAATGGTGAAATTATGAGAAGATCAAATGCTGGATTAAAAGTTGTAGGTGCACTTGAAAATGCTAGGAATGAGAATCTGTCAAAGAATACTAGAATGACCGTATATCAATGTATACTGGTTTCAACATTGATGTATGGAAGTGACATGGGGTGAAAGGCATAGAAAGTGTTTGAATGCAGTGGAGATGAGATAATTAAGAAATCCTAGCTGGAGTGATGAGATATGATTGCTTTTACATTTCATCATTTGAAAGCACATTGTGGAGTAGAAAGTAATATGATAAATGCAGTAAGTCAACTTTGAAATGGTTTGGTCATGTGGAATGAGTGAAGAGCAATTAACAAAGTAGGTATATGTTGGATGCATGGAGGTAAATGTAAGTGAAGAAGATCAAGGAAAAAGTGGAGAGAACAAGTGAATGAGTATCTGAGGAAATATGGGTTTCAGAGTATTTATATATAAGAGGTGGATATATATGAAAAAAAAAAAAAAAAGATTGTAAAGGATATAGTGTGTAGAGATAGAGATGTATGGCACCATCTGATAAGTTGCATTTGAGTGTTGTTGTTATTTTTTTTCTGTCTTTGAGTACTGCCTACCCTCTTACAAAAATATGGGCATTATGTTTTTGTTTGTTTGAAAAATTGATTAAACAAATAGAAATATCATAAACACAAACTTTATTATTAATGCAGTATGAACTAATACTCTAAAGAAAATAATCATAATTGAGTCCCAGTGTCAGACAGTATCATTTAAGATTTCTTACTATATAAATGAAATCATTTATTTATGAAATATATTTTTAAAACAATAATTTTGATTTATTTTTTTGGTTATTATTGTTTATATTCTAGAATATTTATTTTACAGTACTTATAAGCCTATTTTAAGTGATTAAAAACTTTTTGATAAATAAATGTGAAAATAAAGAAAAATGTAAAAAGAAAGAATTAAATATACATATATTTTTTTCTTTAAACAAAACTATTATTATGTATACTTGATTCTTAGGTTGTAAATACAGATATATATATGAAATCTATTAAAAAAAACTTTAATATTTCTTATAAATTTCTTTATTATTAGTTATCTATTGCAATTTTGTTTTCCATTATATTTGACAGACAACTTCTTTATAACATAATCTTTCTACAACATGGTTTTGCACTAAAGAAAGTTGCAGCAACTCTCATATAGTGTGGTATTTATATAACAAGATTTTGCTCCTAAAATGGCTAGAGAATTTTGATAAACTGCACATAACATATTATTTTTGAACTGTTTTGTTCTTTTCTGCAATTTATATTAAATGTAATTTTTAAATATTTCCATTCTTTTTTGACTTGTTTGCAGTTGTGCAAAAAAAAAAAATTTTGAAAAATCCTCATATTGTATAACTCTTGCATAGGAGCACAAAGTTTAAAATAAAACTTCAAAAATGCTTAGTTTTATACCATGAAATTTGCAAAAGATCTGTTATGCAAAAAGAAATAAATCCAGACTACTGATTTTTTTTTAAAGAAAAGTAGAAGATATATATATATAAACCTATATGCTGCAGAAAAATATTCAGAATTGAAGATACTATATTTTGCGACAAAGAAAATATTCTTGTTTGATTGTGCTTATATGAAGAGAAAAAATTAAATGAAATTACAGTATTGATAAATATGCATTACAATTTCTGTTTAGTTATAATTTTTTTAATAAAGATTAAGTTTCCTATTATTATAAAAAAAGGTATATTTTTGTTTAAGCCTTTGAAATATGATACTCATTTTTGTATTAAATTAGTTCTATATGATGCTGTTTTTCATTATACAGGATTTTATTGAAACCTATCTACTATGTTATATGAGAGTTATTGGTACTGTCTGTCCAAGTTAGTTGTGTGGGTTCAGACTGCACATGTCTTACCTAGGCTGGTCTATTGTGTAAAAATGGGAACGTTTGTTATTAAGTTGATGGGTAAGCATCAGCTTAGAAAAAAGAAAATTTATTTTTTACATTATATTAAAATTTATATAAAGGATTTTACAAAAAGTAACAAATATTCAACCATACTAAAATACTTATGTCAATTAGAACTCCCAGTTTTCCCACCCGTTCTGCATGTACACCCCTTTTTTGTAAATGAACTTATTCCAGTTTGTGACGTTTTCCCACACAACTAACTTGGACAGACTATAATAGATTTAATGAAAAATTTACTCGTTTTTCAAAATGTGGACAAAGAAAACCTTGATGAATAGCTAAAATGAACATCATCTGCACCAAGATTTCAATATATAAGTAATACAGATATTGCATCTGTTTGGAATCAACTCAAAGTGGAAGATAAGGAAGTGGAGTCAATAAGTGCACCATTCACAGTACAGCTGCATCCTATGTTGACACTTGGTTAAACTATTGATTCAGTAGATCTTAGAATATGATGATAAAAAAAAATGCAGCAAGAAAAATTTATTCAGAAATTAGGAAATGGTTTAAAGATTCTCAAAAACAAACAAAAATCACAGAATATTTAGAATTAGTTATTGAGGTAATTTCAGCTGTTGTAAGTTTGTAAATGCTCAAAATTTATAGATTTTTCACTACTAATGTTTACTAGGATACTATACATTATCTTAATAAAGATAATGAACATAAAACTACAAGAATTAGACATAAAAAAAGAACAATTTTTATATTTCACATCATTAGGTCAAGGACTTGAACTCATTGAATTATATTGACCAATCACAAAATTAATGGATTATGTCACTATCTTGAGTATGAGTGATTGTAAGTTGAGGATTACTTGTTTAATACAGGTTATTCTCAACTTACAGTTATGATTTCATTGGTAAATTCTATGATTAATCAATGCAGTTCACATGCATACCAGTCTATTGCAATGAATTAATGTGCAAAAACATCAAGTGCTTTTTATGTTTGAATCTTATAGTTTTGTGCTTGCTATATAATCTAATAATAAATATTGATGATGGGAAATCCATAAAATCAGGGCATTTCTGTATTTTAACCACTCTGACATATGATCACAAGTTTCAACCAAACTCTTGTTGTAAATTGAGAATTACTTATATATATTTATATACTGTAGATAAAATAAGTTATTGTATTACATACATATATATATTTGTAAAATGCAATAAAACAAAAAATTTGAATTATTCATATATTACCTCTTTTCATTATTCTGGATAATCAAGAATATATTATAGTTTGCTTGCATTTTAATCATATCTAAATTTTGATGCCATCAATGATATAATTTAATAAATAGTTAAAATTTTAATATACTAGTATTTAATGTTAATTATTAAATGCTACTTTTATGGAATTTTAAAAAATACCTCAAAAATATAAATAAAAAATTTGTGCATAAAATAAATTTATATGATAGTAAAAAACATTTTAGATGATATCAATTTACTTATATTAAATATCATTGATAAATTCTATGATATCTATTGATGCAAGAATATGATATAATTGGACTGGAGATAAATTACTGTCCTCAATCTTATGATAATTAAAATTTAGCTCACATTTTATATTTATTTAAACATCTTTCTAGTCAATTATATTTTTTTTTATTTACTCTTTTCAGCAACCATTCCATCTTTTTAATTTTTTTTTTTTTTTTTCATTCTCAAGTTGGATTAACTCAGCTTGAAAGTTAAAAGCAAGATTGTTTTAAAATGGAAGGTAACAACAGCAACAATAATAGTGACATTAGTATTGAAGATTCCAGGACAAATCTCATCATTAATTATCTGCCTCAGACTCTCTCTGATCCCGAATTTAAGAGTTTATTTTTAAGTATTGGCCCTATTAAAAGTTGCAAAATTGTTCGACACAAAGCAACAGGTTACAGTTATGGATTTGGATTCGTTGATTACACTACTCCAATTGATGCAATGAGGGCAATTCAGACTCTAAATGGATTTCAGATTCAGAACAAAAAAATTAAAGTTGCTTATGCACGACCAAGTAGTGATAATATTAAAAATGCTAACTTATATATCAGAGGATTGCCAAAAGACATGTCTGAACAGGAATTTCAAAAGATCTTTGCAGTTTGTGGTTCAATAATTCAGTGTCGTGTTTTAAAAGATGATATTACAGGAGAAGGAAAAGGAGTTGGGTTTATATTGTATGATTTAAGAGATCAAGCAGAGTTAGCTATTGAAAAATTTGGAGGCCAGACACTTCCAGGTGGGGGTGAGCCACTCTCAATAAGATTTGCAGAAGACAATGCCAAAAAGGTTCGACCTCCAGTTGCTGCAATTACTCATTTTACTGCTTCTGTACGTAGCAGTTACAGTGGAGGTGGACCAATCAGGCAGATAGGTAATAGATATCGATATAGTCCTATGCTAGGAAACTATGGAGGCAGCAGTGGAGGAGGTTTGACTATAAGTGAAGCTGGACATATTCTTTTTGTATACAATATCGGTGCAGACACCGATGAGAAAACTTTATGGCAACTATTTGCCCAGTACGGATCAATTCTCAAGGTCAATATCATTCGAGACAGCACAACAGGTGCTGGTAAAGGATATGGTTTTGTAACAATGGCAAAATACGATGACGCGATTTGGGCAATTGAAGCTTTAAATGGATATCAGTTTGCAGGAAGACCTCTTCAAGTATCGTTCAAAACTCCGAAAATGTAACACACTTCTTTTCTATTTTACAGTAGCAAAAATTGTCATTTCGAAGCATTATCAAACTCGTGCTTCCTACATCACATCAATGTGTGCTGTATTGTTTTATCATGATTTCTTGCAATCATGTCTGTAGTTGGTGAACATAATACAAAAATTAATGTTTACTTTATTGTCCATATTTTGTTTTAACATTTTATGAATCACACAATTTCATTCATACATGTAATTTATTCATAAATATTAAACAAATGAAAATTCTCCTTTTCATTTTATTTATTAAATTTTAAAGTAAATGAAATATTTGTCTTATTGTAAATTTTAATTGATTTGATATACTTGTTAAATTTACATAATTTAAAAATACAACCTTTTTTAAAAAAAATATGCCAAGTTTTTATAACAGTTGGCATTGAAAATGTACAATTGTCTAAAAAAAGAATAGTAAAAGTCAATGGACATATATTCCATGTAATCCATTTTGGAATTATGAAACAAGTGCACAAATTTAATAAGTAATTATTTGTATATAGTTAAAGTTTTAGATGTTTATCATTAGTTTTATGTTAATATAATAAGTGAATATAGTATTTGTGTAGATGATTTTTCATATTTTCTATAATAGGAAACCATGCCAAAGAACTAATGTCTGAATCATAAGCTGTTTCTATTGCAAATTATTCTACTTTATAACTTATTTGAAATATAGATAGTATCTAAATACATTATATGCATACATACAATGGAACTTTTTTGTTCTCTAATTAGTTTTTGTAATATTCTATAGGGCTAGATTAAAATTCTTTTGGCCCTTAGCCAAATCTCAAATGAGAATCCCCTTGACAGTGCCAAATTAGGAACATAAACAATTATCCATAAGAATTAATTTTTAGTTATTATTATTTTCTCTAAACAAAAAAAATTCATTGATTTATTAAGTTTTTTACTTAAATTACATCTACAATCTCACTTGGGAAATATAAAAATAAAATAAGTGATTTAATTAATTGTTTAATTATATAAACTTTTTTAAATTTTTGCAAGTAAAATCATTTATTACATCTCTGAAGTTTAATTTAGAAATGATCTATTTTCTCTAGCATTAGAGATCGTTATAAAAAAAAAAAAATGCAATATATGCAAAGCTATTTTAATGTTAATTTTCTTGATGAGTCATTCACAGTATTTTCATTCTTAATGTCTTTTCTATTTTCATTATAATCTTCTTCCCTGTCTTTTTATATCTTTGTATTTTTATTCATTTTACCTTGCTCCTTTTTAAAATCTCAGCATTCATTTTCCAGTGATTCAAATTCACTTTTAGTTCTTCGTTAAGATTTCAAATAGATATATTTTGTGATAAATTTTAATTTGGTTTAAATCTTGATTGTAAATAAAAACAAGATTTTTTATGAATGTCTTTTTATATATATCTGTCAAAAAAGACAAATATTTTTTTTTTAACAAACTTTGGCATATATACTTTACAATGCTTATTAAATGATTGAAAGTCAAAAATAAGCAAAATTTTCAATTTTGAATTTTTTATTTTCCTTGAAAATTTAATCTGGAGTTTGTTTCTTGTTAAAACAAAAAAAAATTGTTACACTAAATGCTTTTTATTATAAATATTTAATATAAACAATTGCTTTTTATATAATTTATTTCTTAATACTTTGATATCATATATTCAAGAAATATAATCACTGAAGTTCTTTGCAATATTTTATTGATTTTATTAAAATACTATTCCAAAATATGATTTCAAAATTTTTATATACTTGTTTCGAATCTTTTGGCTTGAATCTTTGAAAGTTCAGACTCTTCATTATGAATAATGATAGATATTCAAAATTGTTTTAGAGTCAATAATTCTCTATTAAAAAACATCAATATGAACTGACTAGTGAATATCAAGTAATTTTTTAAGACTACTATTCATATCAAAGATTCAGCTAATGTTTGCATTAATATACTCTACTGATGGTTGTTGCTAAGAAGAAAAAATGCATAAATTTTGAACAAAAGAAATAAATATGAACAATTAAATGGTTTAGTTCTTTAGGAGATAATTATCTTCTTGTTCACTTGCTTTAAAATAATGACTAAAATTTAGCTGATTAAACTGAATGTTAAGTACTGATTGTCAGTCTCAATTTTCTGAATTATTTTTGTTGATATTTTCTCCTAAATCTAATTGCTTTCTCACATCTTAAGATCTAATAAGGAGTCAAGATGCTTCAAAGTTTTATTGCATGAATAGACTTGACAATATCCGATATTTTATTCAACTGTGAGAGATTCATCATCTAACGTATTAAAATTGGATTTAAGCCAATGATGGCAAACCTATTGTATGGCAAGATAATTGGTGTTAATATATATAAAATTTATTTTCATATAACTTGTGGTAGATTATATTGAAAAATTTTATTTTATGGTACACAAGCACAAAACGGTCTGTCACAATTGATGTAAATTTTCATTACTTTCAAATTTGTCGTTCAGATCTCTACTTTCTCTTATTAGAATTTTTCTTGAATCTTTTAAATATTTTCTTTTATAAAATGCTGTCTTCATTAAGGATGTCCCTACTTGTAATCTAGTTTCAGTTTTTTTATTAATAAAAAGTAAATTTAAATGGATTATCTAGAATTGCCACTGTGACAACTTAAAAATATTTTATTTAAAATAAGATTTAAATTATGCTTCAAAAATTACACAATTTCATTTCAGTTGTAATTCATCTAATGGGAAAATTGGATTATTTTCTTTAATCCAATTTTTCTGTTTATTTATTTATTTGTATTATTTTCTACTTTAACATACAACAGACTATTTATATGAAAATAATGATAAATTTCATAGTTTTAATATTGAGATAGAAAAAAATGCTATTATAACACTAGTATTAATAAATATTACATCATGTAATTTTTCATACTGTTTTTTTACAAGGTTTCATCATTTATCTTTTAATAGAATGAACAGTAGTAGTAAATAAAAAATGCATATCAAATATACAGGGTGGCCATAAATTATTGAGTACATTTTAATGATTAATAATAAATGAACTTATCCAACTTTATTATATAGCTGCTTCCCAACTTAATAAGAGACTTATAGAAAATATTTTATGTAAAGTCAAATTTATATAATTTAAATAAAAATTTTTTCAGATGTATAGCATAAAGAGCAACTGTATTTGTAGATAAGAAGTTTGAATGTATTAGTTTTACATTAAATCAAATAATATGAAATTTAATATTTGTTTTTATGAATTGATCATAAGTATCATATTACTGGTATGATATCATTCTATGTGGCATTGTCTCATTTTTAGTCAGGGAAGAGATTATATCTAATATTATATAGTTACAACCATTGTAGTGACCTAGCCCAGAATTTTTGTTAAAAAAAGTATTTTTCTGATTTACATAAAATTCTACTTGTGTAAATTTCCAGCAAATGTAACCATTATAGTATAAATTGGGGAGTGACTGTATATTAAATTATAGATCAGTTCAAATAGTTTTTCTATATATGTACAAAAATTTAAAAGACTTCCAACATGTGCTCCATTTCGGCACGTACAAACTCAAGGTGAGGAACACATGGCAAAAAACTGAAAATTTTTTGTCGTGTTCCTCAACATTTCAGATATTATGGTTCCAAAGACTGCTGTAATATGTTATTTAAGTTTAACAATGTCATGCCCTTTGGTTGCATAAACAATCTTTCACAAATCCCTATATAAATGTCATATCAGGATGGCCAGGGAATTGATTCTTCATGGCCAACCAAGCAGTTAGGAAATTGTTCATCCAGATAACTTTGGAAAATCAACTTCTAGTATGGCAGTGCACTATCCAGTTAAAATTAAACATTTCATTGTAGGTATTCCAGCTGTGATATGATATAACATTCCAACGTGTCCATGTCTGCAGTGCTTGTCAACATAGGCTCAGTGAAAAAGAATACCATATATGGAGCACATATTGAAGTGTTTTAAATTTTTGTGCATATGTAAAAATTGAGCTACTCTATGATTTAATATATAATAAAGTTGGACATGTTCTTTGATTTATTTACTGTTTATCACTAAAATATGTTCACTAATTTATGATTGCATTGTATAGTGCAACAACTTATTTTATTTTGTGTCATATTTGATATATAATAAAATAAGTTCAGATAAATAATAAAATTGCAATATTTGCAAACTAGCAATAATAATAGATGAAATAGGTAGATTTATTTATTGACTGTCTTTACAACAAGTTGTGCAATACTAATTATACTTATGAGGTGTCAGTTCAAAAATTTAGCCATTATAAGAACATCAACCTCAAAATATATCACTGACTATTACAATGTTTTGTATGTTTATTCTAGTTATAGCTATGTGGATGATAAAATCCCCAATGGCATATTACATCATCCAAGAGAGCTTATTGTAACAGGATGATGAAATATTCCCTTTTTTTAGCTATATATTCTAACCCATGCAAATGATACAGCTTCTTAGGCCCAATTGTATATATGAAAATCAAAAGAAAATTAAATTTCATAATTTTCATTAACTGAAATATATTTGTAATCATTAGTTTAAGTATTTTCTGATTTATCTAAAACTTATATCATCAGATTTATACAAATTATTACAATAAAATTAAAAATATATGTTACATATAAGTAACCATCATCCCAGATTTTGATACAATGTCCTGGGAAATGTCCTAAATTTTAAAAACCATTCCTTTTTTTCAAAGTGCAAAATTGTGTTTTTATTTTTTGAAATTTCTGTGCACTATAAATTATTTTGTTACATTTGGCAGCAGTACTGTTCTTAGGCTTAAGCAAGCAGGACATTTTCTCTGACCGAGATTTAAAATCCATCACATTTTCGAGAAGGAAATTTTTTGAAATTTGCATGCAAAATGGATTATATTTAATAAGTGAAAAAGAATAATGACGATAAAAATTAATCAGATATGCAAATTGAGCATAAAAACAGTATATTTGTGAAGGAAAAGAAAAGAAAAAAAGAAAATTTGAAATACATATTCAAAACATTAAATCAATATTGTCATGTTCCTTCTTATCAGCTGTGTTTTACTGTTTGAATTCTTCAATTTAAATTCATCATGTGATGACATTTAGATATTATGATTAAGTTAAGAAGTGTATTATATTTATGTTGTTATTGATTAATAAAACAATGAATATGATAATCTGGTAAATATATAAATACAAAAATAAAACATGCACAAACTAAACACTACTTAAAAGTTACTTCCAGTTGAATTCTTTCTTGACTTGAGTAGAAAATGGCTAGCCTAGCTATAAGTGTAATATATACAGAAATATGTATCACATTACAATAATTATTATGAAAGCAAAACAATCAATAATAACCTTAATAGCAAGAATTATTTAATACTATTGTATAAAACTGAAAAACTATATTGTTTACTAAATTTTTTTACAATAATTAAAATACATTTTTAAATGTAATATCTAGTTTAGATAAGTCAGAGAATGCCTATGTTTGAAATATTTCAGAAATTTGATAAAGGGATTCAAGTATTGCATAAGCATTTTCAGAAGAGGAGGAGTAAAGAAAATTTTTATGATATCTTACTTAGGGATGGGGAATTATATTAATGCTTACATAAAATAAAAACTCAGTTTTAAAATATGATTTGCATGCTAGAACTATTTGTATAATACACACGAAAATGCATTACATATTTATTATATATTTTTTGCCCTTTAATATTAAAACTTAGAAATTTATAAAATGTTGTTTACTTCATTATTTTTAAACAGAAGAAGAAATAAATTTTGCATACTCTAAGAGAGGTCAATAAATTGCTTACAATGACTTATATTAGAAAGTGAAAGTCTAAAATGACTAAATTATGCTTATGTAATACTTAAATGCCTTCTAATTCAAATCAAAATTTATTTTTGTTTTGAATAATGCAGATTCCATTGTATGTATATATACTGTATATATCATGATATACTGATGAAATTGAGAGATATTCATATAAAATGATGTTTTATATCAATGTTTTATTTTTGAAATAATCTTGATTAATCATTGTGAAATCGGAAGAAAAGAATAATTGTTTAATTTTAATTACTCTATCATTTTTCATTACATAAATCTCACTCTTGGTTATTTTGGCTTCCACTATATATTCATTTAATCAAACCTTCTCAATAATTTGTTACTGTTTACTTATATCGAAATTTTAACATATTTCTTTTGCATTGCATTAATTTAATACATTCCTTTCCATTTCTGTTTGCATTACATTCATCCTGTAATATTTACATTAATGCAAAATTATTGTTAAGTAAATAAGTAACCCATCAAAAATCTCCATGACATTTTTAAGATCGGCTGTACTTCAGAATACTCATTTTCTCTGAAGAAAACTCTTCACTCATCATAAAAAGATGATGCAGCATTTCTGAGTTTTATCAGAATACAAGATATAAAAGCTATCATGCTGTTATTGGACATTCTGTAAAATTAAAATCATTTGCATCCAATAAAAGTTTTCATCAGTAAATTGAATTGTGTCTTATTTTTATTGCAAACATATAATAAAATCAATAATTCAGAGTTTATCCAGATTTTTTTTAACTTAAAATGACATCATAAAGAAGTTACAAACATACTTTGTTGTTATGATTCATGTTCTAGATTGCTACATTCCACTATAAAGCAAATCACAGCCTTTTTTTCATTTTAGACTTTTATATGTATTAGTAAAACATATTTACATTATTATTTGTTAAATATGCAATCATACTAGATCTATAATCTCAGCTGGATGTCCACTTAGTAAAGCATTTGCTTACTATTATAGAGGATCTAGGTCTCACATTCCAGTTTTTCAGAGAAGCTCCAGGTTTTGCTGGTGTGTGTCTTAATTTATGTTTTATATGTTTATTAATAAATATGCCTGTCAAAAATGATGGATAAAATAAAAAAATAAATTAAGAGTTCCATCAATAAGAGATTTTCTGTTGAAATTTTGAGAATAAAACAATCTATACATATTCAGATATTGACTGTATACTGCATTATTACAGAAAATATGTTATCAAATCTTACACTATAATAACTAAAAAAATTAGACCTATATCAAATTTGTAAAAATAATTTATTAAAATGATATCATCACAAATATAAAGTTTTGAAAATCACTTCAAAATTTCAAAATATATATATTTTTATAATAGTCAATCAATTATTATATCAGCATATTTTTGATCATTTTAAACTCTCCATGTAACCCATCCTAAAAAATTTATTGACACTTTAAATTATGCAAGATTTTATTTCTCCTTCCCCTTTTCTGTAGTTATAAAATGTTACATACTTCCATATTATTAAAATGTATAATTGTTAATATTAAGAGTTTTTAATATTAAAAGTCAACAATAAATAAAATAGAAAAAAATATGTAGTGCCATATGTGCAAATGTATGGCATATATGTCAAATCTAGTGCATGCGTATTATATTAATAGTTCTAGCACATAAATAGTGCTGTATTTTTAAAATTGTACTTAAGCATTGGTGCAATTCCTCTGTTCTCCATGTAAAATTTTTTATTTTTCTCCTTTAAAACGCTTGTGTGTACTAAATGAAATAATGTTTGTCCCCAAACATTATTCATCATTATACATCATTTTTCGATAAATATTCGCTCTCATGATTAGATTTTATACTGAAGTTCTGAATAAGTTTCAATGCTAGCTTATCATAAATTTGTAATCATGAAAAAGAAATTACATTTTAGGTAACAGGAAAGAAAATATGAGTGGAAAAATATCCAAAAAGTTACTTATAGAAAACTGACAAATATGCCAATGACGTTTCTGTTTGATCTTGATTAATAAATGCCACTGGCACAAATTAACAGTTGTTTAAATGTAATCAACATATGATTTTGATTTTGAAATACAGTACAGTGCCTTCATTAGATTCACTAAATTAACTTTCATTACTATACAGTAGGTTTTTGTATACTATCCTATTCTTACTTGCCATTCTTATCCAGTTCTAAGAAAACAGCCCAAAAAAACAAATAATATACATTAAACATTTTGTAAAACGCTTTCGGACTTTTATTAGTCCTTCTTCAGTACATACAAAAGAATCATAATTAGCAACATTCATATATCTGATATATGAATGTTGCTAATTATGATTCTTTTGTATGTAATAAAAGAATCACAATTAAAAGTCCAAAAGGTTTTTATATATTTGATTAGGAACAAAAGCAGTTTGTTTTTGTTCCTAAAGAATTATTTTTGTTTGTGTGTGGAACCTGATGATGGCAAGTAATTTGTATTTCTGATGTTAGTCTTAATAAATATTAAACTACAACTGCTTTAGTATTCAACTTTATTTTATACAAGACAATTTGATTAGGAAGATCTTGATTCAGTTGTAATATAGATGCTGAATGTGACATAACACAGCACAACTATGTATGGCATATTTCTAGCAGCATACATGCATGCAAAACCAGCCAAATCATCAAGTCTATCAAAATTTACATTTAATTCAAATTAAAGAATTAGATAAATATTCATGTTTTAAAATAAATAAAAAAAATTAATGGCTAGGCTAGGCTAATGTACTTGGAACAGTTTAAATATGTTACCCCGAAGTCTTGCCAATTCACGAAGTGGCTGGCCATTTCTAAATTTGGCCAAAGTCTGAAATCTATGAGAATTTACAACTATTTTGGGTTTTGACCGGCCAATTCATGGTGCACTCTACCATCAATGGCCAATTCTAGAATTGTCCGAGAAAAAGTAGCCAAAGCTAGAAGTTTTGCGAAGCTGATCATGCAGTTACAGGAGTTGATCATACCAATTCTAATTCAAAGTATTATCATTGTGAAAATCTTTTTAGTCTAGTCAAAGGCAAAAAAATTATTTCAAAAACAAAGAGAAAAGCTAATCAGTATTCAAATAATTTTATTTAAATTGAAAAATTAACAAAGCAAAAAATGTCTTTTCAGTTGAAAAAACATTTTGAATACTGAATTTTTGAGATTATATATTATATTTTTTAAACAAACTATAGATTCATACTAACAGTTATATATAATGCTAAAAGTATTTTATATTTATTATGATAAAATAATAAAAATCTATAATCTTGGCCAGAATTATTCATAAATATAATATTTCATTTTTATCTTTTTTTTTCTTATGGGAAAATACAAAAAATAAATCCATAATGTATTATAATAAATTGCTTACAGAAATCTTACAAAAGGGCCTCTCTGCTCTTTTTCTTGTTCTGAGAGAGAATTCCATTCATATTAATGGGTGAGTAAGTTCTATACATGGATGGTTCTATAATGTCTTGCATCAATATTGTAAGATCAATATGTGACACATGAATGCACTCTGCTACTTAACTCTGCAAAACTTCTAGCTTTGGCCACGTTTTCTTGAACAATTCTCAAATTAGCCATTGACGATCGGATGCATTGCAAATTGGCTATCAAAGCCTGAAATAGTCATAAATTCTCATATATTTTGGGCTTTGGCCAAATCTAGAAGTGGCCAGCCACTTTGCAAATTGGCTAGAGTCAGCCATACAATATCTCAGCAGTTTTCAACCTTTGCATAAATGTATACTATCAACACTAGAATTCAAAAATTTCAATACCAACAACAAAAATATGTCTTATATATAAAATGGGAAGTCAAGACTATACATATATCACTAGTGGTAAGTATATGACCAATCAAGAACTGCTTCAATATCTAATAGCACACAACCACATGGAGTCAGTGTAGGTAGTCCTCAACTTACGATAGGATTTCATTCCAAGGTCTTTATCTTAAACTGATTCTGACATAAGTTGAGGACTTTCTTAATTCTTGATTTGTTTGATTTCTGTTTTAATATTTTCATAAATTAGGTTTCTATTTATGCAAATTTATACATTTTTAACTATTTTAAATTAAACATTTATAAGTTATTTATTAGCACATATAAATTAAATATATTAATTTTTCTTTTTTAAATATATAAGAAAAACAAGCTCAATAAGCAAAGAAAACTTTTTTACTACGGTATAACGTTTTCGGGCTACAGGTAAAGCCCCTCTTCAGTACCTGTAGTCAGAAAACGTTATACCGTAGTAAAAAAGTTTTCTTTGCTTATTGAGCTTATTTTTCTTATATATTTATGTTAATGAAGCAAAGTAGTTCTGACAGTATAAGGTTTTCTTTTTTAATTTTGTATTTAAGAATTTCAGAAATTTTTTCATCAGTAGTATTATTTCTCTTACTGGACATGACAGGGTTACAACAAAATTGATACAAAAATTGTAGAGAGAGAAATAAACTCTTCAGCTGCTGATTAACCAGTAACATGGCAAAGGCTGTGATAAGTTAGAAGTGGATGAGTCATACTAGTGGGTATTGTGTATTGTTAAAAGGCTTTGCTTGCCAACTTATGGCGACACTGTGATGCATATACAAAGGCAATGTGATATATGTATGTGTATGCAAATGGCAAAGTTAAATTAAGAATTTTTAGTAATTTTTGGCTATCATAAGTTTGAATCATTGTAAATCGAGGATTACCCGTATAGTCACTAAGCCAATAAAAATTTAATTTAAAAATAAAAATAAAACTATTACCTTATTTAACATATTTTATATCTCTAATTTGTTATTTAACATAGACTTGTAGTCTAATACAAAATTACAATATGGTACGACCATATGTTCTTTATCGACCTGGTTAATATAATCAACAGAGAATTTTATTATTTTAATATGGAATCTGAACTTTGGTAGCTTAATGAAATGATAGACAATACAATACTTGACATCCACTATCAATTTTGAAAATAATAATCATGTGACCATTATAATTTAATCAGAGTGCTCACTTAACCAATGACATGAAATTGTAATCCAATAATATTGCCTGGCTAGCAATCATGATCATTGTAACCCACTGCCACCCTGTGCAGCCTACCTACATGCCAGTATTCAAATTTAATTTACCTCAGCCTAGATCTCTTATTTCCATGTTGGAGACACACATTAAAAATCTTGTGTCTGGACACTGATGTTTTATTTGCACTAACCCGTTGCACAGATCTTACATTAGTGTCAGAAGTGGGATGATCAAATGATAAGACCCCCAAGTCACAAGTCTGTCTATGCTGTGGGATCATTACACAATTGAATATTTTTACAAATTCTGAATAATTTTTCATCAAAATATCTGATGGTATTTCATAATTTTTAAATAAAATCACAATGATTTGTTTCTTTAATATTGCATCAAACTTAAAAAAATTGATTATTATAATTCAGTCATTACAATTAATGAGACAGGAATTCAAAAATATCACTAAACTAAATGAATTATAACTATTATAAATCATCATTAATTTTATTCATGTGAAGATAAAAATGTCAATTTTCTGAAATCCTAAATTAGCTGGAATTGAATTCTCTAATTTATAAATTTTCAACTTATATATTGCCTTTATAAAATAAGGAATATTTATATTTAAATATGTCCATATAGAGTTTAGATACTAAATGCATCATTTTTATATAATACATTTATCATTATACCTAAATATGAGTTTAAATATTACTTGTACCATTTTTAGTAATTAAATTCTATATGTATATATAATTTAAATATTCATATAGTCAGTATTTGAATATAAAATTTGATAATTACTTCAACTGTCTGTATATAAGCATCAGATAAATTAGACATTGAAAGCTTAGCATCTTTTAATTTTGGTGCTGGTGTAGAATCATTTCCAATGAAAGACATTACCAAAACATGTTTTTGCAAAACAACCACTTCAGGACACAGCAATCCAGCTTTTCTCATTCTATAATTTTAAAAATATTATGTTTTACAACATTTTAAATAATATAAATATATTTATCTATAAAATCTTACCGATTTAAATTGTGCATTTCTTTTTCAGCCCACATGTGAATAACATGTCTTGCATTCTGTTTAGTAAATCTTTCTTTAAAACGATAATCATCCCTAATATACTGATCTCTGTTTTTGAATTCATTTAATGTTGTTTTAAATACTTTAACAGCACATTCAGAGGGAATGATTTTATCTGAATTCCTATAAAAAGTTTTAATTTCTTGAACTTTCAATAAAAAATTTATAAATTATATAGAACAAAAATTCTTTACAATAGGTAAAATGATCACACTTATAAAACAAGATATCACATTTGAAACACAGTTAACAAAATATTATATAATACACATTATAGCTTCAAACTGTATTCTCTGAACTGTTACACATGGTTCCAGGACAAACTCATATAGCAAAAGCTCAAAGACAAAACACCATGTGGATAAAATCACAATGAACCAAAAAATTGCATCTATTACTATTATTATTAAATAATTGTTTTATAACTTTGAAAAATAAATAAATCTAATTACAGACAATAAGTGCAATTTAATTCATTTGCAAGTTACCTATTAAATAATTCAATTATAGGCAATTCTGAAGTTACATAGATGGATAATTCCACAAAACTCTACATATGTTAGAGAATGTTATATAGTACTAGTATGTCATAATGATGTAATATTAAAAATAATTATATTAAAGAATAAGCACATAAGTCATGTGGTAAAGCAGTCGCTTACCATCTTGGAGAATCCAGTTTCAATTTTGATCCATCAAGATGATATTCTTTTGATTCTTCCCAGATCTTTCCAAAAAATCTCCAGTTTTTTGGAAAGATCTGAGTTCAGTTCATTAACTAAAAATAATCCTATGTAAGTATGGATCTATGCATATAGGATCTACATAAGTTGAGGACTGTTTATATTTTATATGTATTACACAGATTTTACTACAATTATACAGGATATAGTTATATTTATTGTTACATTGATCCAGCAGTAAATTATGTATGGTGTATTTCTAACCACATATTATAAATAGATGGAGTTAGGGTGAGGATTCTACAACATGCTGAATTTGGTTTTTTTCATTAATCACACACATCAAAAGGTATTTGGAGTTCTGGAGATAAAAAAAAAAAAAAAATATAACATTTCATAAAC
>WUQG02231635.1:0-20989 GCA_011317285.2 Androctonus mauritanicus
GTATCATGCCCCGGGTGCCAGTTATGCTCGCTACGCCACTGTCTGAGTGCCAGGCCCAGCCCAGTGATCCCCATCCTTCACCATCCAGCCCCCTCCACGGATGTAGTGCAGCCCATGGTTGGAACTGACCCATCTCTTAGTAATCTCCTTGATAAATATCGTAAAATATGCAAAATAATAATAATAATAATAATAATAATAATAATAATACTTATTTATTTTTAACTTACAGAAATAATTTCAAAGTAAAACAAAAAATTAAAACAAATGTATATTCATAACATATACATAAAAGTATTAAAATATTGTTCGATTATATAATACATTAAAAATTTTAATGCATTAAAATTTTTAATTTTCCATTTGCATGGACTAATAAATAATGGTTTATTTAATTTTGGCCTCTATGGAAAAGGAATAAACATAGATATTATGTTGATTATAATAAACTCTATACAAAATAGGAATATTTTTTTGAGTAATATTGATAATTTACCTTAAAAATTCATATTTTAAGACTCTGTTTACAGATTTGAGAAAGAAAATACTAAATAGTCAAATTATTGGTTAGTTTAAATGATTAAGAATTAATAAACTTTAATATTATTTTATTTTCATTATAAGTTATATTAAATAATATGGTTAATAAATGTAAATTGATATCTTATAAAACATTTTTTGTATTTAGAAATAGAACTATTTTGTTTATAATAATTGATAGCAAATTCTGGTATTTCTATACATGGCTAGATAAGTTATGAAGTGATCTATGATTAATGAAATCAATAAAGAAGAAATATAAGCTTAGTCTTATTGAATGTATTTTGGCTCTGGGGACCAAATGGTGTCCCCAGAGCCAAAATACATTCAATATATAAAAGGTGCAAAAGGTGTTAATGAGTGCAAAAGAAAAATTTGAAAATTTGAAACTGGAGCTAAAGTGAAGTTAGCCCCCAAAGTTGTTTTAGCTCTGACGGCTAAATGGTGGGGTGCAAATGAAAATATTTAAATTGAAAAAGGTGCTAACAAGGTTCAAATGAGTGCAAAAGAAAAATTTTAAAAATTCAAAAGTGAAGAGCCAATTTCACAACGGTCAAATAATAGGGTCTAAGACTTCATCCTTATTCTTTCTGGCATCTAGGTTTCTTTTAGGAAGCATGTACAGATTTATGTAGTTGCCTAATAAAATGCCACCCAAACCATCAGGTACTTCCATCATAAATCTTTTTTAATTATTAGAGGGAAAGTAGCATATACTTGATTCTCTCCAGATTAGAGTACGCATGGAGTCACATTAAAAAGACATCTGGACTCATCTGGACCCAATGGAGGTCTGTAAAGATACAGACTACCATTGGATTTCAGTCCCATTGACATAAGGTCTTCTCAATTTCAAGTGTAAGATATATGCTAGATGACTACTGATCACCTAGCATATACTTCTTTTCTGAAGCCTTCTGCATAAAATGGAAGTAGATATCATCATTTCTGTAGCTATAACAAGGATAGATAGAGGTGTGTTGGAGTAGCATTATTCCTTCAAGTTGGTAATTAAAGCTAATGATCATCCACTGTAGTAGTAATCATTGGTTTTCCTCACCCATGTTCCTTTGGAATCAGCTATTTGAGAATTTTGAAACTATCTTCATATCCTGTAAATCATAGTATGACTAATATATAACCACCTGGTTTTTTATCTGACTTTATCCTGTGGTAACATCCCTATTGTTTTCAATCTCAATTCATTGATTAAATAATACCTATTAATTCTATTCTAAAATTCTGCTTTCTGAATTTTCTTTAATTGACAAGCAATCTTATGCAGTTATGATGCAGCTGATTTTCATAAACCAAGAATTGCAGAAATAATTTGCATGCTTTAATCTTATTTTGTGCTGCATTCTATATAAAATATATTAATTATTACATATGGAATTACTTTTTAAAAAATTATTGCTATTTTTCTTTTTGTTCCTTAATCTTTTGAAAATCACTATATTTATTTAAACAACATTTTAAAATTTTAATTTCTAAGAAAAATATTTGTATAATATCTCTGATATCATTGGTACCCTTTATATTTCTTCATTTTAACAAGCTATGTCTTATTCAATTTCAAAACTTTTGTTTGTTACAAATATAATTTTGGTATAAATTATACTTGTTCTTATAAGCAGGATCATATATAACTATGCCTTATATATCAGATAAATCTCTACAGTGAAAATTATTCTAAGTAAAATATTGTAATTTCTCTAAATAAAAGATAATCAATTTCCATATAAATTCATTTCTATGCTTACAATTATGCAAGCACAATTAATACACTTAAAATTAAACTGAAAATACATTACTATATCAAAAGCATGCTTCATTTTTTTAACATATAATTATTTGTGAATTTTTATAATAATTAACAGAAATGAAGCATAACAATTTAAGTGTGTCTTTTGACAAAGTAGCAATAATAATAACAGATAAATAGATATAAAATAATGCAATTAATATTTTAATATTATCAATATAATAAAATAATTAAATAATTTGTATAGTTTTCATAGTTGTGATATTTTGATTAATCTTTAGTCTATGATAAAACCAGCAAAAAGTTAGTCATTTTATAATCTTTGAAGAATATTTTACTCACAAAAAATGAATAGGTTATAAAAAAAACATTTATAAAAAATATTGGTAAAAGACCTTTTATAATAGAAATATCATGTGTTATTTTGATTTCATATTCACTGTTTTATTTTTATATTTTATTGAAGCACCTGATTGTCTGTTCATAAAACTTATTCCAGAATATAAATTGAATGAATAGCCAAAATATTTATAAATTATATAAAACTGCTATGAATAATAATAGAAGTTATCAATGCTTCAATTATTCATAAAAATCTTATAATTATTATATAATAAACAATTAAAAAAAAACCATTAAATAGTGATTTCATTGAATTTTAAAAAAAATGTATACCTTGGATTTTCCATTAGATTTCTTTCTTTATCTATTTCACTTTCACTTATCTGTAAATGTATTTTACTAGCATTTCTATCATATTCAACTTTTTCTTGATATACTAATTAAAAATATAAAAATAATATTTTAAAAAAAATATTATTTCAAAACATCTAAAAAAAAAAAAACTATGAAAAATGTTTTATGAAAAGTTGAATTTATGAAAGTCAGATATATAGCAACTGTATTATGATATATATCTGTACAGTATGTCCACAACTTACACAGTTTTGACTTATATGGTTTCAGAGATAAGTGGATGCATATCTTTTAAATTTTATTAAATTCCTATAAAATGCAAATGAAATATTCATTAAACAAATTATATTTTTGCAAAACATCAATTATGGCCTTGAATTTTTCATCTATGATTAAAGTAGCCTCATAAATTTTATTTGATCATTTCATTTGCTAATACACTTATTAGTATGTATTAAATTTAAGCATTGTTGGACTTATGCAGTTTTTGATTTACACAGAATTTTTTGGATGAATTAAAATGCATAACTTGGGGACTTACTGCATTTAAATTCTACAGATGAAATTAAAACTGATGGTTGATTTAAAAATAAGCCTATATTCCTAATTATGGAGAAAATTAAAAATTTTAAGAATAGTTTTTAATATGAAAAATTATTAAGTAATAATATATAATAAAACTCATTTTTAAATATGATATCAAATTTTAAGAATTCCCGATTAAAAAAAAATTACCAAATTTCTTTTTAATCAGGAATTCCAAATTTTATGATGATGAAACTACCAATTTAAAAAAAAAATATTTTAAAAATTTATAAAATTTATTTCTAATATCCTGCCTTTTATCTAATTATTAATCAAATATAGTAATAAAGTAGGATAAGTGGTTGCATATCTTTTAAACTGATCATACTACTGTCGTAAAAATAATTTTTTCAGAGAACTAGAATATTTATTACTTAAAGCACTTTTGGCATAACTTGCTCTCATCAGTAAATATAACATTCAAAAACATACAACACACAGTTCTGCTACAAATTCAGAATTTGATCATTTTAGTAGCATTTTCTAAAAAAAAATTTAAACTCCAACCAATGTTATAATTACAAAATATTATTTACATTAATAAAATAAGATAAAATTATACAATAATAATTATTTGAACATATAATAAATTATTATAAATCTATTTATAATTATCATTTTATAACATAATCATATCCATTTAAGAATTTTTGTTACATTATTTCCAAGTTTCACTTATTGAACTTGGGTCTAATATATTGATAGCTTGATTATGTTTTTGATTTGTTCTTAAAAATCTGGAGTGATTCTGCAATTCTACTGCTTGATAGGTCTTCAGTTTTCTTAACCAGCCTGGTATCTTTTCATTCTTTTCATTTAACTTTTGTAGCATAATACAAACTCTTTGTGCTAATGCTGTTTTTCTAAACTGCATACAATATCTTCTTTATCCTCATTAATTCTTTTTCATAATGACCTAGAATAAACTTATTTTTTTTTTATGTCACTATTAATCAGTGAGATTTTCATAAAACCCTGGATGTTTACAAGTTTTTAGATGATCTTTATCATTTCTTATTATATTAAAAATAATATTCCTCTTGGTAAATATGATCTTCCTATTCATATATTTTTCCAATTTTTTCCTAAATTTCAAAATGGTGGAATGAATCTCCAAACTATAGGGTATTATCTTGTTTTCTAGTCAATTTTTATTATCTGTCTTTTTACAACTAACATATTTATTATTTCTTTCCATATTCTTTACTGTGTTTTCATTTTTATGGAATATAGCTAAGAAAATGGTGAATTGTTAAATACAAATAGAATAATATGGATCAAGGATGATAAAACTAAATCATTAGTATTACTGAAAAGTGAAACTTATAAAAATTTCCAATCAAAAGTGCTGATTGAGAAATTTTATGATGATGATACTACCAAAAAAATTGTGCAAGAACTGAATAGAATTCTATTATATAAAAAGGTTCCTAAATGTCTAAAAAAAATATGAAAGTTTTATCACCTAAATGTCCTAGGCTCTTTGGATTTATAAGACTCCACAAAACTCAATAATAATTAGACCAGTATTAGAAAAACAAAATTCACACATTGTAATCCTAGAAAAGAAATTAGCATCATAGTGTTCAAAACATAAAAAATTACAAATGGTCCATTAACTTATTGAGAGAATTTCTAGATTGTCTTTACAAAATAGGTCACTCACAGATGAAGTATTAGAAGTCTGATTTTGAATACTGTATTCAAACATTAGAATAGAATCAGCCTGCTTAGAACTGTACATGTTCCTATTTACTTACTTACTGAATAAAGATTCTGATTCAGTGAGATTCTTAGAAATACATATCTTATATTATATAAATCATACTTCACTTTTAAAAATGTTATTTATAAACAATTTAAAGGTGTTTTTATCAGTAGCCCTCTTGCAGGAGTATTAATGGAATTATTAATGAGAAAGAAAGGAGTGTGCATCTTCCCCAAATTGCATGTAAATTTGAGACTATATAAGATATGTAGCTGATATTTTGATAATTAGAAATGCTATAGGAATGGACCAAAATATAGAAGCTTTATTATCAGATGAATCATTTGGCTTGATATTAAATAAACAGTGATATAGTAATTTAGATTATTTAGATATTAAAATTTCAATCAAAGATAGTGATTATGTAACAAAAGTATATAGGAAAGATACTTATGTCCAATTATTCATTAAAAATTCTGAATCATACTCTTGGCATTACAAAATACAGGTATTCCTCACTTAATGACCAAGTTTCATTCTCACAGCTTGGTCGTAGAATGAATTGGTTGATAAGTGAGTAACTTGTTTGTATATATTTAGAACAAGTTACTCACTTAAATTCTCATGCTGTAAAGACATTTACATATTAATTATGCACAAAGTATTTTTTATCACCAGATTTTTGGAACTATAAGTGTAAGGAATTACATGCAATAGAAGTTGTAAGCAACGCGTAAGAGCAAAAACCAAATTTTCTGTTAAAAAAAATCATAAGCTTGGATGTAAGTTTGAGCGGTCATTAATCAGGTAAGTCGTTAAGTGAGGAGTACCTGTAGCAACTTTCAGGGCACTTTTAGATAGGATTATAATCCACTATAGTACTCAGAACAATATTATGAAGGAATTAAACTGGGTATTGCACTACATTGCAGTCCATGGCTACAATAGATAGAGTATTTAGGGAATATGGAAAAGACTTAGAATAAATAAATATGTTAGTTGTAAAAAATAAATAATAAAGATTGGCCAGAAAATAAGATCATATCCTATAATTTGGAGATTCATTCAACCACTTTGAAATTTAGGAAAAAATTGGAAAAGTATATGATTAGGAAAAATATATGAATCATATTTACCAGGATGATTATTACTTTTAATATAATAAGAAACAATAAAGATCATTTAGAAGCTTATAAACATCCAGGATTTATGAAATTCCATTGATTAATAGGGGCACCAAAAAAAAAAAAAGTTTATTCTAGGTCATTAGGAAAAAGAATTTATTAGTGACTCTTTTACTTTAAATAAGAAATTCATATAAGAATTAAGGGGATAAAGAAGATATTGTGTGCAATTTAGAAAAACAGCATTAAAAATGCTGTTTTTCTAAACTGCACACAATATCAGAGAGAGTCTTGTATTAGATACAACAGTTAAATGAGAAAATACCAAGCTGATTAAGAAAACTGAAGACCAATCAAGAAGTAGAATTGCAGAATCATTCCAGATTTTTAAGAACAAATCAAAAACACAGTGGAGCCATCAGCACATTAGATCTAAGTTCAATAAGTGAAGCTTTGATATGATGTAACAAAAATTGTTAAGTGGGTATTACTATGTTGTAAAATGGTAATTATAAATAGATTTATAATAATTTATTGTATGTTCAAATAATTATTATTGCATAATTTTATTTTATTAATGCATGTAATATTTTGTAATTGTAATATTGATTGGAGTTAAATTTTTTTTGAAAGTGCTACTATGGTGATCAAATTCTGAGCTTGTAGCAGAACTGTGTTGTATGTTTTTGAATGTTAGTTATATCTACTGATGTTATGAGTTCAATAGCAAGTTATGCCAAAAATGCTTTATGTAATAAATATTCTAGTTCTCTGAAAAGATGATTTTTAAAGTGCTTGTATTATTCCACTTTAGTGCTGTATTTGATTAATCTTTAAATTCAGAATCAATTAAAAAAATTTCCTATACCAATATTTGTTAACTTTTGCAGGTCATATTAAATTACATAAATATGTTTAATAATTTGTTTAGATAATTATATCTTATTTCTATTTTTAATTTTATAATTTATTCTTTTTCTACAAAATAATTTTTATTCAATAACTAGATAAACTATCTTTGCTTCTTTGACAAACAATTATTAAAAACACTAACACACAAAACAAAGTAACCAAAAAATTTATTGTGGTATAGCACTTTCGAACATTATATTTCGGATAATGTCCGAAAGTGCTATACTGCAATAAATTTTTTGATTACTTTGCTTAGTGTGCTAGTGTTTTAATAATTTTATTCAATCTTGATTTGAATTCTCTTCTTATTTTCTGCATATTTAGTCCTAAATTATGCATTTCTAATTAATACCAGTAAACTAAACTTGTCAAACTGAGTTAAATATTCTGAAAAAGCTACTTGGTGAAAAGTTATTAAATTTAATAACTTTAAAAAATATATTAAAAACAAAAAAATGTTAAATTTTGTTATTTTTGTAATAAAACAGAATAATTTCTCTTTAAAAATTGTTTTTATATTATTTTTTGGTACATCATTATATATGGTACATTTTAAAAATAAAAAATAAAAGGTTAATTTTAATATAGAAAAAATCTATAGAATATTTTGTTTGATAACTAACCTGAAATTATTCTTTGTAATTCTGCAATTTCCATATCTTTTTCATAAATTAAGTGTTGTGCTTGTTCAAAATGAATTTGGAGTTGATGAATGACATAGCTTTGTTTTTCAGCATTGTCCTGCCATGCAAGAATTTCTTCTTTATATTTATTTTCCAGTTCATTCCACTGTATTTTAAACAATTCCAATTCTTTTATTTTTTCTTCTTCTATTTTTTTTAATTTAGTTTTAAGTTCATTTTCTCTTAAGGATATTACGTTTAATTTATCTGCCATATCACATGCTACATTCATATGTTGTTTTTTGACATCTTCCATTTCAGCTACAGTCTAAAATACAAATTCCAGAAAATATTAAAACTTAAGAATTGAAATAAAATTTACATTTACTATACAATGCATTTTGAGAAATTATTGATAAATATGTAGGGATTATTTCTTTCATCATTTTAAGTCAATATAACTAAATGTGTCTTATCTGAAGTTGAATAATTATGAAAATAAGAAATATTTAAAATGGAAGTGTTAAAGGCATTTACAATATGAAAGGCATTAATATGAACAGTTTAAAAATAAACAAAATCCATAGAATATGTAGTTTTGAATGGCATGCATTATATTCATTTGCTCATGGTTTAAGCTGATTTTTTTTCAAGATTTTATATATACTTTTATGATGTTATAAATAAAAACATTCCAATTATTAAGAACATCTTTCAAAATTATATTTCTTCAAAGAAATTCAAGAAACTCAAAATGCAATTAAATTGGCAGTTAAATTTTTGGATGAAACATGGAAATTCAATTAATTTGTTCCTAAACAAAGAATTTTAAAAAAACATGTTAAATCTAATCAGGTAGATAGAAACAAATATATCAGTAGATTGTCTAAAAAGTTTAAAAACCAAATTTACTTTGGAAATATATATCTAAATTGAAAGGAAATTATTGATCATTGCCAAACAAAAAAGATATACCTCAAGACCTTTCGGAATCAATTGGTGAATGTTTGTTTCTAAATTTTTGGATCCATCTCTAAACTTTTGCTTTGAACACTGCCATTCTTTTAACAATATCAACATCTCTGAAGGGCTTATTCTATCTGTAATACATAAAATGAAAGGTTATCCTACAAGATCTTCTGATATCCTGGTGTTATTCTTTAAAATAGTTATGCAACATATTATCCTTCATATAGCATACTTATTTAATTTACCTTTATTAAAAGGATATATTCCTGAGGAATGAAAAATGTATATAATAATTTTGATATTAAAACAAGAAAAAAATGCTGCTGATCTGAAATAATATAAGCCAATCACTATTTTTAACACTTTGCTAAAGATTATGAAAAGAACCTTATGGGAAATTATTTATATTTTGAATGTAGAAACAAAATTAGTATTTATCAACATTATGCTGTGGAACAAAGATTGACTCTTACTAATTTATTGCAGCTTTCAAATTGTGTGTCTAATTGCTTTCAATAAAAAAACAAGTTTTTGAGGGTTATCTAGACATATCAGTTGTTTTTGATTCTTTAAGATTGGATTTGTTACAGGATAAGCTAAATAGTCAATTTGTTTTGGATAATAGCATAATCAATTGAATTATGTTATTACTTTGCAGCAGAGAATATATAATATATATAAATAAATCTCAAATTAATCAGTGTAAACCTAATGTGGAGCTTCTCCAAGATTTTCCTTTAAGTGTATTACCCTTCATTCTTTATATTGATCAAGTATTTACCCTAACTAATTCTACAATTACAGGATATGCCAATGACAAATATGCAACTCATCCTTTGATGATTAGGGTAAGAATATTTAGGCAGTGTCTGAGTAGTTTAAACAACAAAATTTTTGAATTAATTTAGATAAAACTAATTTATTTATACTTTTTAATTAATTTATTGCTTTGTTTATAGAACAGCCATCAAAATTTAATAATTATTAAAATATTCTCAAGGATTGACCTTTTTTTCTTTTTTGGGTTCTTTGTAATGTGTGTTGTATTGTTGAATATTGATTACCAATATGTTGCCTTGGTTTTTAAACCTAATTATAATTTCATTATCCTTTTTGTATTTTTAAGGATAAAATAAAAAAACAAAGAATTTGGCAGAAATCTTTCAGGAGCACTGTATATAATAAATTTCTGAACTTTATCAGAAAAATGATTTAATTTTAGATATATTATAACATGACTTTGCATTTAAAATTTATTAATATTTTTTTCAATTAATTTTACATTTACATATAATCCTTAGATTAATTCAGTTTTTAGATAAAAATTTTATATTTTGTATGATTTATCAAATTTCAGTCTTAGATCTGAAATTAGTTTCAATATATGGAGGATAAGAATTCAGATTGGATGTAGTGTTTTTTTTCTCACTTCTAAATCTCCATTTTTCTTTTAGTTCATTAAAAAGAGATGGAAAAAGAATTTGGAGGGGTGAATGCTGCACTAGCTAAAATATGGTAATGTTTCATATTCTCCAGCTCATAGACTTTTGTCCCCTACAATCTAAAATACAATCTATTGGTTTGCTGAACTAGGAGTAAATACAAAGAGTGATACAGAGTGAAATGATAAAATTTAAACTTTAAACAAGAGATAATATAATGGTGAGAAAGGATATTATTACACATAAAATTAATGAGAAAATGACATCGAAAGACAATCAAAAATAACATAACCCAGGATGGGTGAAGGCAAAGGACAGTTTTTGCTTGGGTGGAAAATTTAAGAGCTCATTTGAGTTTTGGAGAGCGATCATTCCTTTTCAGAATTCCAATCAATGAAAGCAAGATTTGATCCAATAGTATCTTGGCCATTCATAAGTCATTGCTTGCTATATTATCCAGTATTCCTATTCATATTCCTCAACAATTGGTGTCTCTAATGTCCTTGAAACATGAATATTCCTCATAAAATTGACAATGAAAGAACTCATATTCTATCACCTAACTCAAAAACGACATTTGTTAAAAGAAGTATTTTCTTCTATCTGTTTATTGTCAGGTATGATTTACTGTAAAGAAATCTCTCTGATTAAAGAATGTTATTGATTATTTTAATCATAGTCTCTATAATTTATTGCTGATTATGGCCTCATCACATGTCCTTACCCATAATGCACCTCATATCTTAACAAGATCTAAAGCCTATATAGTTTTGTCTATTGGTCCACACACTTCACAAAAATAAAAAATTAATTTTGTACTAAGTGATTACTATAAAAATTATTTGATTTCCTTTTGGACAGAGCTACTTTAATATATAAATTTTTAAAGCTCAGGTTAAACTTTAAACAAACTGAATACTTTTGTTAGAATCTCCATAAGTAATAGTAGTAAGTAAAAATTTATTCAATTAAGCTAATCATTAATTAATGAGTTACTGAGGCTACTAATATATAAATATAGTATCAGAAAATTTTATGAACCCATTCATAGTTAAATTAAATAATACATTTGATTTGAATGAATAGTTTTAGAACAGTAGTCAGCAAAAAAAAATCTCTTATAATTTTTGTTAAATGCATAAAGACATACATAAGAAAGCAAACAAACATATGATTTTATATTTATTCAAAATGCAATTTAAATATACAGTAGAGTCCCTGTTATTTGATCTCATTTTAAATGATCTCTGATTTGTAGCTTGACAAAAATATGACTAATTAAATTATATTTTTGTCAAGCTACAAATGGAGAGAAAAATAAATAAAAAAATAATTAGTCATTCAGATGCAAAAAAAGCATTTGAAACTTCAATAATATATATTGAAAAATAAAATAAAATTCATCTGCTATTGATATAATTTAAGAAAAATGACATGATTTTGTATTATAAAAAGAATTTAAATAAAAAAAAGACAAATAAAGGTTACTGATTTGCCTATTCTTTACAAAGATCAACACTTGAATTTAATTCAGAAAACAAGCTGAACTGATCTGGTTTAATAAACCTTTACATACAACATTTTATATATTTTTACATAAAATGTTGTGTTTTGTGCATGTATTTTCAAATTAACCAGCCATTCATTTATCTGGCTAAGTCCAATTCCATAGAGACCAGATAAGAGGCTATCTACTGCAATTACAAAAGATAAAAGCAGTTCCTATAAAATATGTACACAAATTATTGACTGTTCATTTAAATGGAATGTCCTTATAACTAGACAGTTATGATTTAATTATCACATCTGTGTTAATTAAAGACATACAATATTGGATATATAGCAAAAATTGTCATAAAGAACAAAAATATTTTATTGTGTTGATTTCTAATACAGAAAAGCATTTTATGATTGCACAATATTTACAGAACTAGTTGAACCCTATTCAATATTTTATTTTTATTATGAAAAAACAATCTTTTATAATCAAATATATTTCATTTGTATAGTGTATTTAATATACAAAAATAAATGAATTTCTATTTAAAAATAGTTAAATAAATAAATAATCATATTGTCTAAGATAAAAATTATTCTGCTTTACTATGGAAGATAAGCAAAGTAAAAAAATATTTTTGACAATTTTTTTTTATATTATGAAAGATACATTTTTGTGATTCAATTTTTAATTTTCAAAATCAATGTACTTATATAATATAGCAAAAAATTCTAATGATATTAATTTTTTTAATTTTATTTGTAAAAATTAAAAATTATTTCATAATTCATGTAATATAAATATTTTCATATGAAACTTACCAATTCTAGTTCTTGTAATTTTTCTGGAATACTTTCTTCATTTAAATCGGTTTGAAGTCCAATGTCAATTTTATTTTTATTTATTTCTTTACCATAAAAATATTTTATATCCGATTCTTCTACTTGAGTTCCAATTTCATTTGTTTGAACATTGCAAACCTGTATGCCTATGTCTCTTGAATTAGGAGAAAATGAATACTCAGTTTTATATGGAATAGCTTCTTCATGTTTAGCTGAAACTTTTGTAATAATATCTTCATGAATTTCTTTCATTTCATTTAAGTTTTCCTGTTCATTTTCAGATTCTAAATAAAATTGAGAACCATTATCTTTATCATTATCATTCTTTGATTCTACAATATTTGAGCTCTTTTTAATTGAACTGCTGAAATCATTTTTAACAGAATTACTTTTCATATCAATTGAATTTTCAGATTTAATTTTATTGTTAAAATTCCTATTAGAATTTCCTACTAATTCATATAATAAATCTGTTGAAACATTAGAATCACAATTTGAAGAAATATAATGATAAAATTTGTCATTTAAATTTTTTGAAATGTCAACTTTTCCAATTTCATTTTTATTATGTACATTCAAAGGAAGTTCATCAGTTAATTTAATATCTATTTTATCATTATCATTATTTAAATTATTAGACTGAACTATATCAAAATTAATTGAATTATTTTCATTTGCATATGGTTTTTGATTTGTATTGAATTTATCTATTAATTTCATAGCATTTGTGTTATTTTCTTTATTTATATTTTTACATTCTGAAACTTCTTGCATATTTTGTTCATGTAAATGTTTCTTTTGCAGAAAATAATTGGATTTAGCAGAATCCAAGACAAAGAGAACATCTGTGGAAAAAATTACAATATAATAAAAAACATAATAAAGAAACTAAATGCAATGTTACAAACAATGATATTAATTGAGTTTTTATATATTAATCAATCATAAGATTTACCTTAAATCTAATACACAAATTTTTAATACTGTTTTGATAATAGGATTAATTAAATCATAATAAATCAACTACTTTATAAAACCTATTAATTATAAATATTCTTATCTGCTGATCAACTAAGTTGGATTTTAGGATACAATTAAAGCATTCATAAAGTTGAATAAAAACAATTTTTATTCTGTTACTTAAGCACAGTTGCAATCAATGACTTTTCCCAGCAAGAAAAGCAGTATTTAAAAACAAGTTTATAAATACTGCTTTTATAAAATTCATTATTAGAAGCAAAAAAATTGTTTTAACTTCTTTTCCAATGCTTCTTAGTTTCAAAACTGTCAAATTGCATATATGATTATCCAACAGTAAGAAAAAATGTAAGAAAGGATCAAGTTGTGTGTGGCTTCATACTATCTTGAAGGAACAAAATATCTTTTAATTGAATTAATGCAGACTATTTTTGTAGTAATGTAACATGAACTTCTTGCAGTTTTGCATAATAGACATCCTCCATGGTTGTTTGGCCAGAGGGTAGAAGACTTTTAATATATGATACCAGCTGTATTCCACCAGACATAACATAGTCTTCTGTTGATGACTTGGGGTTTTGATGTCTGCAGCATAGATTTGATGGATGATAACCAATGATGTGATTGTTTACAGTTATTATATTGATACATAAATCTTAACTTGTGTGTTACTTCATCACATATCAACAACCAATATGTGCTGTTTCATCACATGTCAATAACCAATATGTGTTGCTTCATCACAAATTAACATTCAATCCAAAAATGGATTATTATTTTGATGTGAAAGAAGTGAGAAATAAATTGATAACCTTTGGAGTTTGTTATGGCTATGAGGTCATGTAGAACCTGTTTGCTCAGTTTCCATACTTTTCCTAGTAAATGCAAATCCAATTGAATGGTTTCATGACTCACATTGAATCTTTCTTTAAGCTTTCGACATGTTTGACTTGAATCAATTCAATAGCAACCTCAGTTGTCATCAACAATGTAGTTTGGTCATCCTTCATGGGATGCATCATCAAGTGATTCATCCCAATGCAAATTTTTTGAACCATTTTTGGCCTGTTTATGCATTCACTGTATCTTTTCTGAATGCTATGTTTTCCAAGCCCTATCACACCTGTGGGTGTCAGCTGGAGTGCAGAGGTTGGGGAATTAATAAGATTGGTCCAGATCCTGTCTATAAATTTTCCAGAGAATAGGATTCTGTTCAATTCCTTTAGATAAAAAGTTGAAACATTTCCACATAGCCAAATGTCCATCATTAGCTAGTATTAATCCTTTGCTTAGATAAAGACAATATCATTTCATTTTAGCTGCTTATTTATTAAAATAGCTATTTGCATTACATAAAATTTATAAAATCTCTTGAGAGAGAAATATCTTAAATATTTTCTTTATTCTTCTTCTCATTTTTTTTAATCAATTCTAGATTAGTAACTAGGATAGATACAAACACTGAAATCACAAGAAGGGACAAGTGTTTTTGATCAAGGAACATAAAAAGCCGAAGATGAATACTTCAAGAATTTTGATTTCTTTTTCTTTTTCTTCAATTTCTCACCAATTTAATTAATATGAGGAAAAGGTATAAATTGAGCTTCAACTCTGATTAGTTAGAGGTAGTGTCCTCAAGTCATGATTGGTGAGGAAGCAGAAGCAAGTTTATAACTTTGATTTTTGAGATGATTATTTAACTTCAGCCATTTTATCTATAATTAAAGTGATCTATTCCTCTCCAAAAATATGATTTATGAGAGCAATTGACAAAACTATTGCATTTTATTCCATCTCTTGTATAAAAAAGCTTTCAAAAATTGTATCTAATTTCCTATCAATTTCATTAGCTCAAACACATCAACTGAGCATTACTATTATATTATAATTTTATATTCAGTGTTATTTTATTATAACACAACAAAAAATTCAATATCAATTTAATCTTAGTTTCAACATCAGCTTAAAATCCTTCAGTGGATTTAACAAAAGTAAAATAAATTAAAAATAAAATTTATTTGTTGCAATATAATACTGTGAAATTCTTTTATCATTTTTGTTTACATTTAAGTTTACAAGGCTATAGATTTAAACTTAAGTATGAAAAAATATTTAATATTAATTTAGAATATTTATATAATAAATATATAATAATATGTTCAATTTATCAATTTAATTTTCTATTATACAGAAATAAGCATTTCCTAAAATCAACCAATTAAAAATTAACCTGATTTTTTTATTTCTAATTTTTCTATACTGACAAATTAATTAAAAACACATATACAGTTTTGTTTTACTCCTAGCTGTTTACTTACGATGCCTGCAACAAATATATAGAAAAGTAGAGATATAAGGAATTGTCAGGCATCTTACATTATCTTGATGCCAAAATATCCAATCATGTTTCTGATTCAGATAATTATGAAATTACAATAATAGCAAAAATCAATAAAGTTAAGAAAATTATAAATTTAAAGATAAAAGACTGATTCAGAAAACAAAAAATAATGATCTTTTTATATTTCATATATTTTTTGCAATGTTCTTAATCAATTAACAATTTCACCAATAAATAATTTCAAATATTGTGTGTGAATTTATTTCAGAATAAAAAGCCATTTTGAAACAAAATTTGTAGCATTTATTTTAAAATAATAATTTTTAGTATATATTTCTAAATATATGAACTATGATATGAGTTATATATAGGATGTTTCTAAAAATCTGGCCAAATTTATATCACAGATGTTACTCATCAAAACAAATGATGAGTAACATCTGTGATATAAATAAATATGTGTCCAGAAGTATTTCTTTTTTGAGATAGTTCAGGGTGAAAGAGTATAGGACATGCATTTAACTTCTACAAAAAAAAAAATCTTGAGTTTTGCTCTTTTTGATTCCAGCTACTCACAGACTGTCCCAGTAATTTGCATGGTATTGTGATTAATGTACAGTTCATTTTCTTACAGTTGATTGCAAATCATAATATACTATAGCCATCATGAGACTAATAAGTCTATTAAATTGCATGCTTTTGCACCCTGTTATCACAGAAAGAAAATATTTCTGGACCCATGTTTATGTGGACTTTTTATTTTATTTTAAAGAGCAACATCTGTGATTTAAATTTAACCAGACCTTTTAGGAACATCTTGTATATTTATGAAAATATTAAGATACATAATAAAAGCAATCAGTTTTAATCCATTATTCATTTGCATTATTATGCATGGACAACTATCAGTGAAAGAGAACGCATTTAAAATAAGTTTTTCCTCTAAACTGATTACTGATATTTTGAGTTTTACATTTGTTTTTCCAACCATTATTTGTTAAAATTTAATGAAGATATTTATTATTCTGAATTAAATTCTTAAAATAACTATACATTTATTGATTTTGAGATAACATTTCTAAATAGTAATTATTTTATTATTATTATAGAATATTTATTTTCAGAAAATATAATATGAAAATTAAAAGAAAATTCAATTTTACCTGTTTCACCTTCTGTTGGAATGCCTAATGTTGATAATTTATTTAAGATATTACTCTCCCAATCAATGTTGTTAGAATATATTTTAATGATAGCTTCTTCTAAATTAATATTTGGTATTGCAATTAATGATAATTTACAAATCACATTTTGAAGATCAGTAATTTTCCTTCCATCATTTTCTAATTTTTTCTTTCAAATATAATATAAAATAAATATAATAATAATAAATATACATATTTTATATATTTTGGTATTCATAAACATTTTATAATAAATAAAAATTTATATATACAAACAATCCCTGATTTATGACATCTGAGCTATAACTTTTCAATTATTTTTATTATTTACATAGAAGACAGATGTTGAAGCTTCTAAATTTAAACTAGTAGTTGACAATTATAAATGGTATATTGCACAGAATCACATCAACCAAAAAATAAAAATTTACATCATCAATCAGTCTTTGCAATCTTCAATTTAAATTGAATACATTCCCAGAATGTGTTCATTTTATAATTATTTTTGTGCATTTATGAATTATTGTTTTTTTTGTTGTAATTGAAAAAAAAATAAAGAAAAAGTGATGCACAAATGAAATATCATAAATGAAATTTTTGTGATATGTCCAATACTGTAAATTAAAAAATTTTCAAATATATTTCTGCACTTTATTTTGATGTTAAATATTTATGTTTTGACAATATATAAGTATACATACAAAATATTAAAATTATGAAGTATAAATAAATATTGATTTGATTTACAAAAACTCCAAGAACCAATTAAGTCATAAGAATAGGGAATGCTTGTATAAAAGTTAAGAATGGAGTAAATCAGAAAATGAATCTTTGAATACGATCAAACTCATTCAAAAATATTTGATTTAAATATATTTTTTCATGAAATTGTTTTTTTAAATTATCTCAATTATTACAAAAATTATTGACTTTGGAGGGAAGAAAATTAAATTATATAATAAATTTAATGTTTCCTAAAATAAAAAAAAGTATAAAATACAAAAATATGTAAGCATAATACTGATCAGAAAAGTTTACAGGCAAATAACAGTTAATAATTAGTTTACAGAAATAAAAGACTTAGAGGTTTTTTTAAATCTAAGATAAGTATTCATTTAAATTGTCATTTTTTAGTAAAATCATATTTACTATGTTGTAAATATATAAAGCATCAACAATCAATATTAAGATTGAATAATAAAATTTGTTAAAATCATTTGAATGATTTTTTCTAAAGTAATATTCTTCTAATTATAATATCATAGACAAGAAAACAAGTACTTTCTACAAGCAAGAGCTTGTTTTCTTATAGTGATTAATAAATACAGGGTATTTCAGAAATACTTGTACAAATTTCAGGATTGAGTTCGTCACACTTAAACAAGAAAAAATTCATTTAAACATATGTTGGAAAATTCTTTTTTTTTTTTTTTTTGACTTCCAGTAGATTTCTGGCCATCCAGGGGTAATCCTCAACCCAGAAGTGATAGTTAATTAGTGATATTTTATTTTAGATGTATTATCTGAAAGATTTTTAAATGCCCCATATTAATTTCTTTATTATATCTTGAATAATTGAAATAAAAATTAGAATGAAGTTGAAATTACAAATATTGTAGTAATTCCTTGCTGCAAATAAATCTATTTCTTGTAATAAATTATAAAAACATTTGGATATATGTATGTATGCAATTTATTTATTTTTTAATATTAAATGCATATTGTAAATAATTTCAATTTTTTTGAGTATTTTAATAGAATATCTAGGAAA
Source organism: Androctonus mauritanicus (assembly GCA_011317285.2). Lineage (NCBI taxonomy): Eukaryota > Metazoa > Arthropoda > Arachnida > Scorpiones > Buthidae > Androctonus > Androctonus mauritanicus. The sequence continues at coordinate 18,979 of WUQG02231635.1, forward strand.
TTGATTATATAGGGTAATTTATTTCCTGACTATCCTAGTTAATTGGAGGTATATTCCATATTGAAAGACTACATTTAAAAAAACAAAAAATTCAATAATTATTATTATTATTATTAATATAATAAATCAAAATGCTCAAACAATCCTTCACATGCTTTAATGTATGCATGGACAAGTCAGATCAAGGACTATTGCATCCTTTCAAAGACCATGATAGTCCATAACCTGATATGTCCATGTGTGCATTCTAGAAAATGGAGGATATTTTGAGCACTTATTGTGATTTATTATATTGACAATGTGTAACTGTAAATGCCTTATGTTAGTTTGAAGTAAAATATGACATAGTCTTTTTTTGTTGTTGATTGTGGTTTTTTAATATAACTCAAAAACAAAGAATTTTCCAATATATGTTTATATGAATTTTTTCGACACACACTGTATATCAATAGATATAACAATCATAAAGGGTGTTTCAGAATATATATTTTGTTCTCTGTGATATTTAAAATTTTTCAGTTTGCATTTAAGAATTTTCAAATTTAATAATTAAAATGACATGCATTTAAAAGAAATATAAATTAATATATAATAAAAATAACAAAATTATGTTTAACAGAAGACAAGAAAATTATTATTCTACTATATGTAAAAAGCAAGCATTCATATATTAATTTCATTTCATTGATATTTCAGTAACCTGATATCAAAATTTTTCACATGGAAATATTAGTAAGGAATATTTGATAGCATTAGTAATAATACTTTTAAGAACATAGGATGATAAAAAGAAAATTAAATTACACTTTAAACTTACAATGCTTTTTCATCATCAAGTACTCCAAGTAAATTTAATATAAGTTATAATAATAAAGGGCAACCTATCAATAGCAACTTTAAGTCTCCATAAAATAGGGGTGGATCTTTAAAATTCATCAGCATGTGCCAGTGCAGTATTGGCCAAACTTTTTGTTTAATGATTGGCTTGGCAGTATTCATTATGATTAAATAAATACAAGAAATGCAATTGTGAAGTCTCAGAAACCCTCCATAAAATAAATTTGATTATATATAGTTAAAAATATAGATAAATGGAAGTTGAGCTGTCTTGCCCTGTCTTAACAGGCCAATTATGGGTCAATTTCGTAATATATATATTTAGATATTAAGTTAAAGGATATTTAATGTTAATAGAAAAGAAAAGATATTTGGGTATTGTAAAACAGGGAAGGTCAAGTTGGCACGAAGTTTGGATTTTAGAGAAGGTGCCAATCTGCACATATTACTATAACGATATCGTTAGAGGAATGTTATTTCTTACTGATAATGAGGGAAATTCTGCTCTGTCGAAGAAAGTAAGAATTTTATATTAGTCTCTTAGCAATATGGAATTAGGAGGAACAAAGTCAAATCAACAAGGACATTCGTTAATCCCCGACTGAATATGCCCTCCGATGATATGAGATCTTTTATCCACAACAACAATAATGAAAAACAAGAATATAAGGATGATACATACCAAAAACAGCGTCAGACAAGGAGAGACGCAAGTAAGAGAAGAGGGACGAGAGGAACGCAAGGAGAAGCAGAGAGAGAAGAGTGTAACAGCCAGCCAGTCCAGTACTAAGAAAAGCGACCTTCACCTATCACCGAGTCCTCCAACAAAACATATCAACATCTTGACCTGGTCAACATTGAATAAGAGGGCACCCACAGGGAAAGTAAAAACAGCTGTCAGTGCCTTTAGCGAAGTGTTTGTAGTATGAACTAAAGACTGTGCCGCCACATATTGGACTAAAGACTGTAATAAATTGGACTAAAGACTATTTTGAATTCTGTCGACAGATTAGTGAGAAGACAGTACATCTTCAGCAAAAGAAAGGCATTTGTCCTCCATTGTTGAGTACATTATGGTTTTACTCTCTCTCTCTCAATAAAGATCCCAGGTTTATAATAAACCGTAGTTGTCTCAGTTTGTGTTGGAACAGCTCTCACTTTGCCATTCTTACTC
>WUQG02231746.1:0-20987 GCA_011317285.2 Androctonus mauritanicus
ATAAATTACTTTTACAGTGAAATTTTAAAATATAACTAAATCATGTGGCTAGGAGTTACTGGGGCCCAACTTCGGAGCTGGGTCCAAGTAACCCCATTTTTAGGTTATGAGCACACTATTCATTACATATTAATTTTACTGTCTCCAGTGGTTCTCTACCTAGCTAACTCTATTGTTATTTTCTTAAGGACTGTATAAGAAATGCAAATTTCACCCTACCTTGCATGTAACAGGCGTTTTCAAAGAAGTGAGAATGAAAGTTATTAGGTGACAAAAAATTGTTTGTTTACCATATAACAACAAAACCTTAATTATAACAAAACGGTTAGAGTAGAAACAAGTGTAAACCTTTCAGGCAATAGCTAGTGGTGCCACCTGATAAATAAATCTTGAAAAATGTTAATACTGTCCAGATTGTAGATACAGGATTCATTTGAAACTTTTTCTTGATTTGGGACCAAGTAACCCTCCAGGGTCCAAGAATCCCATGTTACAGTATATGAAAAGTTTGATGAAAACATTCTTTTTTTTTATATGAAATATAGCCATCCAAAGGAATAATTAATATTTTTAGATGGCAACAAATCCTCTGAACAAAATAAGCTATGAATGAAAAAATTTGGCTGAAACTTTCAAAAATTTATTAAAAAAAAAAAAAACTTAAAGTTTTATCTAAGTTCTTCTGAATGAAGTTATGTCATGTAATTATTAAAAAAAATTACATGAATCCATTGAAATATTATCATTTTTATTAATATTTCATATGTATTAACTTGTTGTTACTTCATTTGCACGACTGTTAGCTGTACTTTTTATAAATTTTTTTTTATCTATATGAAAAAAATTATAACATATATGAAAATGATGTCATCTTTTACATAAACAGCTATAATTCATTACCTGTTCCTCTAATTGGACAGCAAATTGTTCATTGTAACTATGCACCCAATGTTTCACATCTACAGTATATGCAAAGAAGGCTTATAAGTTAGCTGCAATTTTCCATGAAGTGAGTGGATGCTATAAAGCAATAAAAGTGCCATGTTTCTTAAAATGGCACTATTTCTTTTTTAAAGATTTTCTCCTAAATTTCATTAAAATTAAAACAAAAATGAATTATTAAGATATATTTTAGTTTATTTTAACAGAATTAATAATTATTTTCTTATTATCTACAATATCTTTTAATTTTCAATATTTTATAGATCATTTTATGAAAAATTTGATTGATTCAAAATAACATTTATTGAATTGCATAATCAGAATAACTGATGGATTAGACTAAAAAAACAATAGGTTGGGATAAAAAATCCAATTTCTATCGAGCCATTCAAATATAAACAATGTTTATTTACAGGTAATGTACAAAAATATTTTAGCAATTAGGAATCATCATCAAAAAGGCATATTTTCAGTGAATAACACTGATTTGCAAAAACTGGATTAATAAAGTCAGGATTGAATTTTTTAATTTGTGTTTTTATTGTTTTTTTTTATTTTGTTCTACTTCCTTGATATCTATACAAGTATCAATGGTAGCAAATGCATTAAAGAATTTAATTCTTTGCATTCTAATTGATAACAAACATAATTATATTATAGTAAGACATGTACTATGTACTGATATATATCAATAAAGAAGATTGTCATTAAACTATCCTTGCTACAATAATATTTGGCCTATGAGTTTTTTATTTCAGTTGAAATTGCAGTTTTCAAGAACCTAACCCCAATATTAAACAATGACCCACTATATTTCACTGTATTATTAAAGCAGTATTAATGAAATTATTATTTATTAAGAACTATAGTAAAGTTAAACAATATATGATTAATAAAAATATTTTAAGAAAAATTTTCTTATGACAGATATTAAATTTATATTATATCAATATTATTTTTCTTCTTTTCAATAAATATAGATGAAATTCATAACAGCTCTTGTAGTAAGATAAAATGTTGTTTACTATAAATAAATTTTTAATCTTATAAAACATTACAATAGTTTATATTAGCAATTAGATAGCAAATAATGATTCTGTATATTTAATATTATCACAGATTAAAATTAAACATAGAGAATAACCTTCAACAAACTTAGAAATTAATTACTGCTATTCCCTAATAACACTTTACTTTAATAACTCACTACAGCACTTCTTGCAGTATTAGGATACTAATTCATTGTAAAATTTTAAAACAGAACAAACGTTTTTGGCCGTTCACCATCTTCAGGTTCTATACAAGCGTTAGAATTTTTAAACAATAAATAGAACATCAAAACATTTTTAAAAATATGTCATAAATATGTGATTACAATATTAGCTTAACTTAGGATCATAAACAAACCAAAAGAAATAAAAAACAAAAAATAAAACAGTGTATAAAATACAAAATACAATAAGAGCAACCTATACAGTAAAGGTCAGGAAACCAAAGTGCTAAACTGTTATGGCAGCGCTTTGCACGGATATCAAATATCAGCTTATACGGCTAGAATAGAAAAGTTATGACCATTCTACCGTATTATGTCACTATCAGCACATCTCCTTTACGGCGTACGTCCATGCTGGCAGTAATTCTCTAGATTCATTGTTGTTTATTATGCTCCCTTTCTTCTTTTTCTTCTCAATTTCGAGAGATTCTCTTAACAACCTTTATTTCATACTATTAACTCTCTTAATGATTTTCTAAGTTTGTTGAAATGAATGCTTGGAAAGTATGTTTCAGAAAGATTAAATTGATGATAGTGTTTTCAGAAGAACAAATGATAAATTAAAAGTTGTGGTTCACTTGAGATGTATAGTAGGAATAAGAATATATCAAAAATGTTAATATGATTATCAATATACAATTCAACATTGATATATGAGAGTGAGACTTGAGTAAGCTGTGAAAGGCATAAAAAACATTTGAATATAATAGATAAGAGATATTTGAGGAGTATATTTCAAATGTATAAATACAAAAGCACTGAAACAAAAAAGAATATAGTTGAAATAGTATGAAAGTTAATTTTGAAATGGTTTGCATGTGAAGTAAAAAGAATGATTAAATTTGATGAGACAAGTATATGCTGAATATGGATGATAAATAGTGTGAGTACCACTCTTACCATCATATGTTACCATTCTTCTCACCCATCTAAGAAGATATTATTATTGTTTATTTGTTGTTTATAGATTACAGTTAAAACATAAAAAATTATCTCTACTGAACTAATATTCAGAAAGAAAAATGAACTGCTGATGAAAGATTGCATTGTTTCTTTTTAATATTATTAGCACTAATCATATTTTACCAAAAATTGAATAGACCAGACTTTAGAACAATATCAGAGATGAGGAAATGAGAACTCACAAAAAAACGTGAACATGAAAGGGACAATCAAAAACTGAATATTTTTGACCATTGTTAAAATAAAAAATTTAATAGTCTATTAAAAACATAATAATGTATTGATTTTTGTCAGCATTCTAAACGAGTGATAAATTCCATAGCTGGATGAAAATCTAGAAAACTGTTTTCTATATGGATATAATACTACTACATTTGCATAAAATGAGATCACTTATTATAAATATTTTTCATAGCAATAAATTGGATGAGATGATTCTATGTAATGGCCATTGAGATCTTAGATCTAACGTTTCTAAACTTTGTTTTTTCTTAGGATTTTAAGAAGGATGATCTATCTTTGTGCATTCTTTGCTATCAATTATGGATAAACTGAAATAATAAATTAGAAAGATGTATGCATAGATAGATCAAGTGACATCTGACAAACTATAGTGAGAGATGGAATATTAATGCGATACTTCAGAATAATAATGTGAAATATCAATATTGTGATTTCATATTGAGTTAGAATATAATTCAGTATGAAATCACAATATGACAATGGTTTTCAAACTCTCTGTGTCTGTGCCCCCTTTATTCATAAAAATTGATATGCTCCCTCATTCTCATAGCAGTCTATTTATACAAAATATAGTATATTGTTTTGTAGTATTAAATTGTAATTAGAATGTATTTATAAAATTAAAATTCTTATACATAAAAAATATATATCTATTAGGATGTAATAATTTTTAATATAATTAAATAAATCTTATAAAAAAAAAAAATACTTGTTTAATATAACATAATATTTAATGCGATAAATGGGTTTGTTTTTCAGCATAAATTCTCTCAAATTGAGGTGTCATTGAAGATATTGCTACTTGCAATTCTTTTTCAATAGTTAAATGAAATCAATATTTTATCTTTAAAATAGCTATAACAGAAAGTTTCTGGATACATAGATATGTATTTATTTATAATCCTTTTGCTGATTCATTTTTTTCCACACTAATTTGAATTTATTTTTTGTTTGTCTCAAAAATGATGTTTTTGTTAATTCTTGTGCACCTCTTTATAATAGACTAGTGCCCTCCTAGGGGGTGCACTCTACAGTTTGGAAAATTGCATTACGATGATGAAAATGATGTCTAGACTACAGACTATAGAATCATGAATATGATTTTTAAATTGTTCTTACTGATTATACTTTCTTCATATTTATTAGTTATATACTTATTTACAAATTGCAAGAAACAGCAATTTTTAATGGTTTGATACAAATTTTTGCCATCGTGTGTTAAATAGTAGAATCAAAATCATATTAAAAATTATTAGTTTTTTCTAATATTATAATATATATTTTATGGACCATTAAAATTATTGTTATCTATTAAAAATATTAGAGGAAATTAAATTTTAAATTAAATAATTTAAAGTTTTACTCCAATAAACAATTAAAAATAAAAAATAATTCAATTAAATTTAACATGTAATATAGGAATCTTTGCACAGTGTGGTTAATGTGTTCCAAAAAATTATAATATTAATTGAATCCACTTTAATCAGAGAATATATTCAATGACAAAAATAGCAATTTATTCTTAAAGGAAATTTTTTCACTTAGTTCTGGTTTCACTAATTACAATTCTAATTATTTTTCTGACTGACTTAAAAATGAAATATAGAATGCTTTAAAAAAACTACAAGATGAAAAAATTGATGCAATTAAACTACAGAAATCCCCAAAATTATATCATAGATTTGACTACGACCAATAACATTATTTAAGATGATATAGAATTTAATTTTCCCAGAAATACAATGTTAAAATGGCATAATTAGTTCCAGACTAAAAATTTTAACAATAAAGTCATATATTCTTATTCTGTACTTATGAAAGATTTACAAAAAATATGAAACCTGATAAATTAAATGACAATTTAAGGAGAAAAGGGCATTCTTTCTTGAACTATTGCAGTGTATCTATATATCATTAATATCTAATAATAGAAATTGTGATAAATAAGTCTTTGATCATGGTTTAAGTAAATCAAGTATTTGAACTTTGCAAAATAAATATCTCTTCTCTCTCAGAATCTTCTGAAGAGGAAGCAAGCATTTGCTTTATTCCATGCCTTGTTGTTGTTGCTCATTGCTTATTTGAATCAATGTTCCAAAGAATCTCAATGCTGCCTCAATGAATTCAAGTCCCCTTCAGTTTTCAAATTGTCATGATCTGATCTGCAGGATCAGGTTAAAATCAAATCCTTCAAGTATGCTTTGCTTCTGAATTTCAGTAAGATCAAATTTGAACTCCTCCTCGTGAGAATACAGCACTTCAAAAACATTTTCAGAATCAGTTTCCAAATTAAGTTTATTGCCATAATATTGGGGTTTCTTCATTGTCTAGGCCAGTGATGGCGAACCTATGACCCATGGGTCAGACGCTGACCCATGCATCGATTTTGCTAAACTTAATTTTCAGATGGAATAAGATTTTCTTTCTCCCTTTTTTTCTCTCTCATTTTTTGCCTCACTAAAAGTACTACAATTTTATTACAAACTCTCATCCTGTTTTTTTTGCTTCTCAGTTCTCAAAGTTGATCTGCCTCCTCCCAAGGTCACCTCCCTCAATTTGCCACTGACTCATGAATAAGCGCTGCAAAAAATCCACTGACCCATTAATAAATGCTGCAAGCAACGATAAGCCGAATTTGACCCACACATCCGAAAAGGTTCACCATCACTGGTCTAGGCAACAAAATTAATTTCTGGACTGGATTTGAACCCTGAATATTAGTGAAGAAATTAAAGATTTTTTTTCTAGATGCACTCTATTATTTTGTCAACAACTTTTTTCCATGCTTGTCATACTGCCCATAGCTATGTTGAGATTTCCTCTCCTTTTATGTTGTTTTCCAGTTAAAGGTAACTAAACAGCAACTGATTAATCATGAGTTGCATATATCTGTAGTAATGTTAAGTGTGAAATGAAGAATGAATTCAATGAGCCAGTTTCAGATTGTCTTAAAAAATTTTGGTGATATATGATCTAGAATTGATTCCAAATCCTCCAAGATGAAGTTCAGTATGCTTATATTTGGCTGATTCATTCTTCATTATAAATTGGTAGTTAATCGTTTCAACTAGAGAAAATTAATCGTTTTTCAACTAGAGATTCCAGAATCAAATCCATATCCTAAATCAGTGGATGAATTGTGTAGCTGTTGTTTGCAGGCAAGACAGCTTATATGGCATTACCGTTTGTAAAAATTGCAACATTAAGAAAAAAATAAGCTATTCAAATGAAATTTGCCCAGATTACAACATTCTAGCACTATAGCAGGAAATAAGTTTCAATAAAAATTTAATATAAATGATGTAAAAGTGCTTTCAGCTTTATCCAAGCATTATATTCTAGGAATTAAATTGGAATAACAAAAATTTAAGTTTTTTTAAAAATAAAGTTACATTTTTTTTAAACTTGTATCCTGTTATAATATTAGAAGCTTCTTTGATTGTGATTTAATAAACGTAACAGAAGATTCTTATGTAAATAGTTCAGATAATTTGAATAATGTCACAGATTATTTATATTAGAAGATTAATTAGATTTACAGAACAATACAAGATGCTTTAAGCACATCGCAGTATCTCATGAAGTCATCATTAGCAGCAATAATGCTTCTAAACAGCATCATATTGAATGAAAGAGGTTCTGAATTGCTACTTGGGCAATATCCTGCCAAGCTGCTTCTATGCATGTCCAGAGCTCCTCAGTAGTGCTTGGTGGAAAGGACTGATGGGCCAGTCTATGCTGCCCTAACACAAACATGTTTAGTTGGTAACAAGTTTGACAAATGTGCAGGCCAAGGAAGAAACAATATTTGTCTTGCATGGAGGAGGTTCTGCAAACATTCCATGCCACATATGCATGTATGTGGGAACATTGTCCTCCTGAAAGATAGCATCAGGAATCATCTGAAGAAGAATACCACTTCAGCCTCCAGAACATCTCTAATGTATTAATGATACATTAGTAATGCTCTGGAGACAATGTGTCAGTGGCATACTCAGAATCTTTGGTATCTAGCGAGGCATTTTTTTAGCCTCCTTTCCCACCTCCAAAAAAAAAACACATCTTTTTTAACTTTCAACACATTTTATTTTACATTCTATGGCACTAACATTTATAAAATGTTCATCAAAGTTCATACATTTTGATTTGAATTCGAATTAACTATCTATATATTGTAATTGTTTATTGTATTTAACACCAAATTTACAAAAAATTATTTAAGAATATCAATAATAATAAATAATTTTTAAGAACTGAAAATGATACAAAAATTTTTATACAAATATCTAGTGAATAGTAATGATATTCTATGCTCTTGACTCCTTGTTCAGCTTGGTGCCTGAACTGTCCCTTTCACCCCCTCTGGGTATGCCACTGATGACTATTCAAGATTTCTACAGTGCATAAGAGGCAAGCTCAAGAATTGAATGCAATGGCACCCAAACTATGAAACTTTTCATACATCAGGTATTATGCAGAATGTTAACCTTCAGATAATATTTGTCTGATAACTTTGAACAAGAATGTAGCCATTATTATGCATTAAGTTGAATCTTGATTCATTGAGATTCAACTTAATGCATAATATAGGAAATATGATCCATTGCCAATCAATATGCTAATGTCTCTGTTCTAAAGACCATTATTGTCTATGACATCTTTGATCTAGGATTAAAGACAGTACGAGTAATAGATGGAAACAGAACAGTCCTCTCTGAAGCAGATAGCATCTGACAATGCTTGTGGATTCTCAACAGTGAACATGATAATGTTTTACTGTTGTACTCAAGTCTGAAATGTTGCTGTATGATCTGTTAATACTATTTTGTATAGGTGCCAGTCTTCCTTTTCAGTCATGTGATTTCAGATCTTTCCCTGATGTCAGTGCATCTAAGCTTATTCTGTCCACAGATGTCATGCAAGTAATAATTTGGCTGTAGAAAAGTCCAGCTTCCGTTATTCCAATAATCTTGCTTTGCTTAAAGTCTGTGAGATCAACATAGAATGATCTTTGTTGACAAAGCATGATCAATCATTAGGATTACCATACTAAATGACTGTAAGTCATTTAAGTTCAGTTATTTAATGAAAGAGTCTCTTTGTGCCTTCCATTTATATCTAAAACAGGAAAATTCCAAAAATGCTACTCCCAAACTGCATTCAACTCTAATCGTAATCATTTGCATGAATGATGTACCCATTTTGCAAATTATAGCTAATCTGATCCATCTTTCATGGTACTGCAATTTTCATAAACATGAGTGCATGTGAGATATAGATACCAGTTTGTTGATAACATAAGTGCAATATAATAGACTGTAAAGATGAATTTTCTCATTTTGATTGTTAAATTGGTTTGGGAAAATGATGTAAGTGCAAAATTATGTAACTTGAAGCAATATAAGTCAGAAAATTCCTTTTTTAAAAATTATGGTAATAATTAAATACCAAAAATGAGATGTGGATCATTGCAGCCCATCATCTATCAAATAATTGTACAGTATACAATACAGTACTGTATTTATAAATTTTTTAAGATTTTTAAATTAGGCAGTGATGAACATACTACTGCATTATAATGAATCATTCTGTACTAGTTAAATTTTCAAATGCAAATTATTTTTATTTATTTCCCTTACACCTAGGTAAAAACATTTTTTTACCCTTGGAACCCCCGTCAATTACAAAGATAAAAATTAAACCCCAAAATTGTTATAAGTTTCAGCTGCTCAGATGAAAAATGATCTTTTAACTTTAGTCGTTCTTATAAACTGCATGTAATGAATGCTGTAGTAAATGAAGTCGCACTTTATGAAATATTGTTATAATTGAAAAATCAGTAATTCAATAATTAAAAATACTACTACTAAATTACTAAACGATAATTTTTAAATCATTTAAACAACCTTATTAAATCTGATTTGTTCTAATAATAATTTACTTTCAACTAATTTTGACTAGATTTTAGTTAATTAAGTAAATGTAAACTTTTGAATATTTTATTTTTATCATTGCCAAAATAGAATTTCAGGGCTACTCTAGTTATGAACATTCATACTTATGAATGTGAAATTTCATTTTCAAATTTCAGAAAATTTCAAAAATTCTTCAAGAATTTTAAACATTATAACAACAGAATGCTATAGCACCCAATATAATGTAAAATTACGGTTAAGTAACATATTATGGCAATATTTTAAGATTATGGAGATTATACCAAAACTCTCACTTTATAATTGGAATATTTCATTTAAATCTGGGAATGAAAAGTTCTAATTGATTCAATTGCAAAATATATTATGAAATACAGTTTATAAATTTATTTCAATAATTTTGGGGACAAAAATAACAGCATCATGCAAATTATAAATGAAACTTGCATACAAATTAAGTTTATAAATCAAGAAGTGCATATATTAAATTTGAAATATTTTAATAAAGAATACTATGTAATGACAAAAACAATTTATTTGAAAATAAACTAAAAATTAAAGTATAAAATGTACAAATCCTGTTATAAATAATTTTCATTTCAAATATTAAATTTTCATTTCTAACTATGAAAACAAAATTAAATTATCGTTTTAATTATTCTTTAAAAAGATTCAAGACACTATAAAGTCTGAGGTATCACACCTACCTGATACAGTCAGAAGATACTCACCTCCATGTACAGTTCCTGAAGTTTTAAGTGAAGGTAATTTTTAGAGAGAGTTTAATTAATTTTTTCTTGTACAGTAAATTTTCTTTATAATGTTCTATTAATTTTATTCTATTAATTTTGTGACTAACAAATTTAATTTTATTAAATGAAAATAATAATAATCTCAAACAAGTAACAAAAAGGAAATTAAATATTCTTTTTGCATTGCCTAATAATAATAATAATATATCATTTTCAAAAAGTAATTAAGCAATGAAAATTTATAGTTTATCTTTGATTTTTATAATTGTAAAATTTATATAAAAGTAATGCTTAATATCATTTAAATAGTAGATATCTTTTCATAATTGCTTTAAACCTATTAATTTGTATGTTTTTGTTTCTTGTACAAGTGATCACTAAGCTAAACTAATTATGTGCAGTAAGAACAAAAATATTACTTGATACTTTTAAAATCAGTTATAGTAGTAAAATGTCTATTAATTTAAAAAACTGAAATTAAGATGGGCCTATCAAATAATTTCTAAAAACAAGATTTTGAGATTATTTTTTGAAAATTAATAGAAATTATATGCATTATTAATATAAAATTTTATTAAATTATTAACATAGTTAATAAAGTCATTAATCTTGAATGTTTTAAAATATTTTTCAATCTTTGAATTGTAATTACAAAATAAAAGTCACTTTTATTTATTTCAGTATTTTTTACAGAACTAATGGTTATTATATAAAAAATATTAGAAATGAAACAAGTGTTTAATGTATTTTATTTTTTGCACCAGTGTCCAAATTTTTGTTTATTGAATTATATTTCCAGAAAATTCCTTAAAAAATTTTAATTTTTCATTTATTTTAAAAAGAATTAAAAATAAATATATCATTTTTTATTATGTCTTATATCTACATCTATTTAGTTTTTTGGTTTTCAATTTATTGTTTATATAATACAGAATCAAAGCACATTAAACACAGTACAAACAATTTATTTCAGTAAAACGTTTTCGGACACTACACTTTGTCCCTTATCAGTACTGGTAACTCAAAGTGTAATGTCTGAAAACGTTTTACCGAAATAAATTGTTTATACTGTGTTTAATGGGCTTTGATTCTGTATTATACTGAAGAAACACAGTGTATATAGTTAGTTTTATTGTTTATAATTTAAAAATTAAATAAAACAGAGAGTTAAAAAATACATTTATGGTTGACTATAGAAAAAATTAAAAAACTCAATGTCATTTCTGTGCTATGTTTATTAAAATGATAATATAATTTTTTTAAATATAAAATGTAATTTAAAATAAAAATATAATTTAATTTAGGATTTTATATAAAATGTCAATTATCAGTTCAATTTGCATAGGAAATTAGCTATTTCTTTTTTTTTTTTTTTTTAAATGAAACAATAATAATAATAATTTAAAAATAAGATACAGTTCAGTATAATGCTTACTGGTATTTTTTAAATTAATTTTTTAATTTTAATTATTTATAATGGAACTTGTAGAATTAGAATAATAATTATAAAATAGTCAATGTTTTTAATTTTAAATTGGGAAGCTAGAGTGATTCTTATCAAATTTTTTAGTACTTTAAATGTACTGTATATTAAAAAATGATTATCATCTTACATTTAAAAATATTTGTTTATAAGTTAATATGGATTGTAAGATAAAAAATAATCACTAATTAACAAACATGGATTTTTTTTTTGTTTTATTATCTAAATCTTACACTTAAATTTTTGACAAATCTTTTAAAATTATCTTGTATATTGATATATCATACATATTTGAGCCATCTTACATATTATCTAAATGGATATTTTGTGTTTTATATATAATGCATGCACACATACTCTCAAAGCCAAACTGGTCAATTCCATTTTCTGTAAATTTCTCAATTTTAGTACCTAAGTACAGGATTAATGCTGTATTTGGATAATAAAATTGAGAAATTTACAAAACCTGGAGTTGATCAGTTTGTTTTTGTTGCTTTTTTGCTGGTGATAACTTAATGGTGGGAATATTCTAGCATTCATCACAGACCAACTATACCTATAGTGGATCAGTTATGAGATGAAGAATTGGTTCAATAAGCTGGCCTAAATTTTTTGTGAAAAATCTGGAAGTATGGAACTTTGAATTTAATTTAAATTCTCCAAGATGAAGTGCAACACAATTTCACACAGATCACTCATTTTTCACTATAAATCAATGAAAGCAACTCAGATTTTCATACACAGGATAGGCTTAAATCCAGGTCATAGATTGATGATGGAATGAAACAGGTAATGTTTCAGGGCAAGATAACTTATGTGTGTATGTGTGAGACAAAAATTACTCAGCTTAGATACCAATTTATTGATAACATAAAATCAATATAATAAAATGTAGAGATTAATTTGCTCACTTTGATTAATAAATTGAGTTTGAGGCAACAATGTAAGTTCAGAACAATGTAACAAGAGATGAAATAAATTGCAGATTCCTGTATACATAATTGATATGTACCTGAAAAATTAATGTGCAGTTTTCATATCTAAAATAAATGGCAATATTTTCTACTAACCTTATCATTTGAATATATATTAATAAAATCTTAGTTATAATGTCAAAATGCCATTTATCTATCTAATTATTTTTGAAGTATTCTTATAATAAACTAATATGCATATTACTCAACCAAAGAATTAATATTGTTCATATTTGAGACAAAAGTAGTAATAACATTATATTCTAACAATTATAACAAAATGAAATATTTTTATTTGGCAATATCATTGAAAAACCTACATAAAACAGTGGTATCATATTTTGGATATCTTACAGATTAATACACAGTTTGTATTTTTTTTCAGTTGCATTGTAAATAAAACAACATTTCACTTATTTACATATATATTTCTTTCACTTAGAAGAGGAGGTTCAAACATTCAGGTCTCTGATTTTTTTGAGATTTTGCATACTTGTAGTAGTTCCCTAGGACAATATTATGTTCAAGCAAGAAAGTGCACAATTCAAGCATTGTCAAGAAAATCAAACGAGAAGTTTCACACTGAACTCATATACATTATAAAAAATTGTAGAAGTTCCAGTAGCGCAATGGATAGCTTCTTACTTTTGTAAGTGTGCGATCGTTGATTCAATTCCCAATCATTTAGTTTTATTTTTTATTTTTTTTACATTGTTTTGTTTGATATAAATACAGTTTTTTATATTTTTTATTTGTTTTTAATATTTTATATATGTTTACATATTTTTTAGTCAACAGATGGTGCCATTATGTAAGAATAAGATTTTAATTTATACTGCACTACGCTAACTGTAATGGTATCAGCGAAAACAAAGATACCGACTATTTGCAAGACTGTTAAAAAATGAAACTGCTGGGAAGATTGTCAGAGTTCATGTGTGTGTTTCTTGCTATTTGTGGTGAATTTTTCTGTTTTATTGCATTATGGTTATGCATTGTGTAGCATATGGATGTAACAATCAGCAAAGAACAGGTGCTAGAAGTTACAGCTTTCATAGGTGAGGAAATATTATATATTTTTAATTTTCAATTTGGTTTGATAAAATTTGATGATATATCAATCCGACATATTTTGCCTGTGTGTAAATAGATTTCTTCATAATCAGCCTGCAATTTTTTCTAAATGGGTTATTGTAATCTAAATAATTTTTATTCTTGTTACAATTGTCAAGAGAAGTAATTTTCAAATACAGCATACACATACTGCTGTCAGAAAATTAATATTCTTACAGAATGGAATATGGCGTCATCTCTCGACAAAAAAATATGTAAATACATAAAATATTTAAAATAAATAAAAAAATACAAATAACTGTATTTATATCATCAATGATTTGTATAATATAATGTAAAAAATTAATAAAAATAAACTAACAACCAAGAATCGAATCAGTGATAACACATTTACAAAAGTAAGAGGCTAACCACTATGTTACTGGAACATCCACGATTTTTTGAATTATAATGTATATGAGTTCAGCACGAAACTTCTCGTTTGATTTTCTCAACAATGCTTGAGTTGTGCACTATGTTGCTTGCACATTATATTGTCCTAGGGGACTATTACAAGTATGCAAAATCTCAAAAAAATTGGTGACCCAATTGTCTGAACTTTTCCTTGTTAGTATTGTAAAATTCTGTATTTGCATTAGTCAAGAAATCATTTTTCCTTGGTAACACAACAGTTCACATTACTTAGTTCAATTATCATTCTCAATACATTTGTATAGGCAATTGAGATACTATTTTACTAGTCAGATTACTTTTTAAATGCTTATAATTAAAATAATAATTTTTAAAATCTGTTGATTGATTGATTTACTTTTAGTTAAATGTTTATTTCATTTACTGATGATAAAGGCTCTTTATTAACTTTCTCATTTTTAAAATATTGATGAACACTGTAAATAATTTCTCTTCTTTGGTGATGAATTGATTTTTCTATGTTCTGAATTCTAATTATTCTCCATTATAAATCAAAAACAAATCAGATCAAGAAAACAAAACTTATTATAGCTCTCTCATCACTGATAATACTATTCAATAAGTACTCACTTCTCATTGGTTGAAAATGAAGGAAAAACTCTAAGTATGCACAATATAAATATCTAGAATTGAATCTATTTACTATGAAATAAAGATATGAGGTTCCAGGTGGCATAAAACAAATCAGATGATGATATTGGCCCAGATTGTATTTCTCCATGTTAATAAAGTATGCTTTAATTAGTTTCTAAAAAATTTGCATATTATAAATGTCTTGTAATAGATAAATCTTGTTAATTAGTTTTTCAGTATAAATTATATTTGTTTGTAAAATATAGCTCTCATATATAGGATCTCATAAATAAGAATAGGCCTGTATAATATATGAAGCGCTTTTTATGCAAGTGGTATAAGTCTGTTTTTCTGCAATTGGAGATAGTTCAAGTTGTTAAAGTTTTTTAACATAAAAAAAATCCCAATTAAATAGATGTCTGTGATAGTGCTACAGTGCACATTACATACCTGTGGAACTCTTGTAATGCATTTATTGAATGCAGATGCAGTCCACAGTGGCTGCAACAGTGGTTCCAATGCACTTACACTATTTGCTCTTCCAATATTTTCCTTCAACTCTTATATTATAAGCCATTGCACAAAAGTTCTCTTTCCTCTGCAATGATATAAATTAATAGAATGCAATAATATTGAAATTATTTTTAATGTTTTTATTTGCATTTATAGAATAACAACCGATGTCAATTATAATGGTAATCATTACTTGTAAACAATGTCATCATCATTTGTTGTTAGCAATGCAGAGGTTGCTGTTGGAAAGTTGTTGAAAAACTTGTAAACTGGTGGAATCTATAGAAATAAGGATATTATGTCCTTGATCAGCTCAGCAATGAATCAGTTCACGGTCTGTAGAGTACATTGGGTGCATCTTCTGTCTTACAATTCTGACGGTACAACTCGTATATTTTTTGTATAGTTAAATCAAGATTGAGATATAATCTGTGTGAATTTTTGTGTTGGGAATAGTGACTTGTGTATTTTGGAAAATTAATAATATGCTCTTTACTGGAGACATTATGTTAATGTCAATGGCAGATGATTGGTGTTTCCTAATCTTGCTGTTTGCTCTCAATACTTCACCCTCCCTGATAGCTTTCAATAATCTGATGCATATCCCATTGGATAAGTTGAATGTCCTTAAGAAAAAACTGTTTGCAGATACAGATCATGTCAGGTTTCATTGGGAAGTAATAGGTATATGCTTTTGGATTATGAACAGAATCTTGGTGATATCTATGGTTGACAGGCTTACATTTCAGCAGGCCATGATATAAGCATTTTGTTTGCTTCAGTCACCCTTTCTCTAAAATGTTTCAAGTAATTCCTGCCTGCTGATCCGTGAAATCTGGTCCACACATTTCCAACACCTTTATAATCCTTTTGGCTCACTGTTTTTGCTGGAACATCCTTTCCTGTTCTATTGGAATACTGTTGCCTCGAATTTCTGAATCCTTTTTTATATTGGTTTTCCTTCAACTGGATTTCTATTGTGTTTTCTATCACAAGCAGTATCCTTGCCTGACTTTAATCCTAACTAGATTATTTCCTGACATATCACTATCTGAGCCAGCTATTTCATTTTCTATAACACTATCCTTAATTATGCAAGTAATGTAACTTTTACAATAACAGTATGCAACTTCTTTTATAAGCACATCATATTTGCAAATCTTACAAAATCCTTATAATTGTCATCAGACTTAACTACACAAGCTCTTGATTTCAAATGGATGTTACGAATCTTCAGTTGTGGGTTTGAATTAAGAAATTGCAGCTACCTGCACTTTGTCTCAAGACAAGCCACTATTTGCAATTTTCTGTTGGACTTGCACTACTTGCACAGGAAACACTTGGGGATATCTAGTTACTAGCTAAGTTAGATCTGTTATCTATGGACAGAAGGTGAATCTGTGTTCTTATATGACTTGCTTACTAACAGATGGTATAATGATGATACCACCCTGCCAGAAAACTCATTTTTGGTCATTAGTGGACTTGCACCTTTTCATAATAAGTGCCTCATATACTACATGATGTATAAAAGGGAATATCCATAAACTATATCACACTGTTAGGGAAGTGAGGAATTATGTAAATTATGATAATACTTTGTAAAAGTGATTGAGTGATTGGTTTTATATTTCTATGATTAAAAATGTTTTTTATAAACGAAAAAAGGTTTATGCTTAATAGTTTGAAAAATAAAGATTACAATATAATATATTTTAAGATGTATTTGTTATAAAATATAACATATATATCTGGTTTTAAATTAATTGAAATTTTCGTTATGGTAATAGAAATATATTTAAAAAAATATAAACATACTACTATATATATGTATTCACAGTTATATAAAGTTTTGTATAAAGTTAATGTTTAATTTTATATGTAGGTGCAGTTCAGAAAGGAAGTTTACTTGTTGTGAGTCAGGTTGGTTTATCATATATTTTCTTACATATATATATTTTATGTTTTAATTTTTTAATATAAAATTGAATATTTTACAGGAACAATACAAAGATCATCATAGCAGCATTACACATTGTAAATTCAACAATTCTGGATCTGTTGTTGCCAGTGCTGATATGGATGGAGTTATTAAGTAATTTATTTAAATATATTGTATTCATTCATAAATTAGGGATGATAACTGTATAGTATATGAATTACTCTATATACAGGGTGTCCCAAAAGTAAGTACCGGTACCTATTTTTGTGAAATAGGACAATTTTTTAAAAAAACTCAAGTCTATTAATATATATCATGTTCACAATGTGCTAAAAGTGTACTAAATTTTATTTTTGTATGTACAAGATGTTCCAAAATTTTTATATTGTGTTCCAGAATTAACTAAATATTTTGATAGATTAAAAAAAAAACAATTTTATATTTATTTTTGCAATTCAGCTATGATTACAAAAAAGAGTTATTCATAAAAACAATAATAAAGAAAAAAAAGAGTTATAAAGAGTCAAAACTTTTGTTAAAATTTGACATTTTGATAAAGTTTTGACATAAGATTTATAACTCTCTATAACTTTCTTTATTGTTGTTTTTATGAATAAATTTTTATTGTAATCATAACTGAATTTCAAAAATAAATATAAAATTGTTTTTTTTAATCTATTAAAATAGTTAGTTAATTCTGGAATAGAAAATAAAAATTTCAGGACATCCTGTGCATACGAAAATAAAATTTAGTACATTTTTAGCACATTTTAAACATGATAAATATTAATAGACTTGAGTTTTTTTAAAAAGTGTCTATTTCACAAAAATAGGTGCTTATTTTTGGGACATACTATATAATACAGGTTTTGCCAAATGAAAGTTTTTAAAAATCAATGTATACAGTATAATAAGATTAGTGGACATTTTTTCATAAATCATTTAAAACCATTAGTTAATAGTATATTTCATTTTTTCTACATTTGACCACATAGTTTAATTTTATATATAAGAGAATAATATATAGGTTTTTTCTACATACAATGGGATTATGTTTTGATAACTATAGTGTAGGTCGAAAACTCATAGCTCAAAAATGGCTGATAATGATAGCAATTTTAGTAATAATAATAGACAATAACAGATTTAATGTTCTTAGGTGGTAAAATTATCTGGATTTGATCCTTAAACCTCCAGGATTGTAAAACATTTTAAAATTGAACTAGTCTCCAAAGTGGTAAAATTGAACAGAATTGAACCTATAACCTCCTATATGATAAACAATTGCTTTATTAAATTTATAATAAAATAGGAATTCTAGCTAATATGCAATGAAAATAGCCAAGTTTGGAATATTTTAAGGGCAATCATAAGATTGGATTCTCATAACACAAATGATCATAAGTACATGAACTATCTAAAGCACTATGGCAGGGAAATTCACAAGAAAACATAGAGAATTAACAGGAAGAAGCGCTTTTGATCATTTATAATCATCATCACCTTCCATATAACGAATTCAAATAGAACAAGAATCAAATATATAACTGTGTATTAATTATTGGCAGTATACAATTTCTGTTTTTATGATCATAAGTATGGGAGCACTTGCAATTAGATTCATTCTAAAATAATAAGAATAAAGAATTAAAAATTAATAGTTACACACAATCAGCTATTAATTTTTAAATCATGCACTATCATTAGTTCAGATTATCAAATTATCATGTTCACTTTATAAATCGGGCTAATATCAACACACAAGACTACATGCAGTAATGAAACTTTATTCTAAAAAGAAATGTTTCTGATCGATGTTGAATACACCTCAGCTTCTAATGGAATGTAGTTTAAAAATTCAAAAAGTTATATACATTGTTCTAGTTATTATGTCAATATTTACAGAAAAAGTTACAAATATTTTAGAGAGTAACAAAACTAAAAATACATTTTTAATAAGAGATAAGTATTATAATTAAATTATTAAACATGGACATATTGATAAAAATAATGATAAACTGAATATTAATAGTTCATAACCTATAGGTAATTTCGTAACTCCATTCATTAGAGAATGATATACTAGCTTATTCACTTATGATGTTAAAGTATAGTCTCCTTTCTGCTATAACTAATGATTCTTGTAAATATGCATGCGTCTGCTCATAACTTGTCCTTATAATTTCTGCTTATTCTCAATTTACATCCAGATTGTATTCATAGAATCTTTTAGTCAGAGATGTATTCAAACAAGTCTTCATAATATCTTGCTGATACTCATTAATCCTTTGTGAAGGATTTCTAATTGTTACCCTGATATACTCTTCTTGCTGATCCATAGTCTT
Organism: Androctonus mauritanicus; assembly: GCA_011317285.2. NCBI lineage: Eukaryota > Metazoa > Arthropoda > Arachnida > Scorpiones > Buthidae > Androctonus > Androctonus mauritanicus. The sequence goes on from WUQG02231746.1 coordinate 19,482, forward strand.
ATTGTAGGTAGGAACATTATATATTCCCAGTAGTATAATTGGGAATATATATAAGGTTCCTATCTACAATATATAATATATATAATACAATCTTTTGTAAGATTGTTATTCCAGATTTACAATAAAATTGGAATAATTTTCAACATCTACAGTTCTATTAATCAAAAATAGGAAAATAAAAGAAAAATTATATAGCTCATCAGTAAATTCTTATTAGAATAGAATACATACTATTTTTGTTAATTATAATCAATATAATATGAAATAATTAATATTATGATATAAAATTTTGATAAAGAAAATTTATTTTATATTATTTTAATTTTTATAAAACTTCTAAGTGAATAACTACATCATTTATCTAAAATATTTTAATGATGAAATTATTTGCTGAAAGTTTTATAAAATTAAAATTAATATAAAATAACTATTGTTTAAAATTTTATGCTATGGTGATTATTATTAATTATTTTATATTTTATTTTATTAAAATTAACAGATTTAGTACTATTTCTTACATTCAAAGATGCTGTTGAATTACTTGAGTAATTTCCTTTTTTCTTCTATTTTTTTATCACTGGAAATATGAACATTGAAAATTATTTGTATTTTATTGTAAATCTAAAATAAAAATAATGTAAAAGCTAATTACAAGACAAAATTTTATTTAAATTATTAAGAGCATAAAAAAATAAAAGATGTTTTGTATTTCAACTTTTAAAATAAGAATTAATGTTCTAATATTTAGAAGTCTGTTCCCATTTGTTTATGGTTGTTATGGTTTGGTGGTGATGCTAAATGTGTAAATTTACAATAAATTTTTTGCGATACTACTTGAATTTCTATATACAGCATTATAAAATGCTGTTTTAAATTATGATTGTCATTTATAAAAAAAGAATTTTATTTGTTTAATAAAAATTAATGTGATCAAATTTTTCCTAACGATAAACATACATTTCATAAATTACTTATACTAAATAATTTCCATTGTTTAGTAAATATTAATATAATGCATGGATAACATATTATTTTCTATTTTAGATTTATATAGCATGTAATATTATTTTATAATATGTTTTTGTATATTTATACATTGCTATTAATCAAAAAAAAAAAAAAAATGCTGATGGACAGTGTTGGGGATCACTGCATAATGTAGGCATAACAATCTCTGATATTTTCGATAAAGTTTTCACAATCTACAATAATTGATAAATCAATATTTATTAATAAGTGGACAAATATCAATGATTAATAAGCATTTATCTGATTCACAAGATTTGTGTTCTGACAATAATTGGGTGATGGAATCATTAAACATTTTATTAACTGTGGTGAAATTTCTTTTGTATGTTTCATTTTGATTTAGCTTTCTTATATCTCGTCTTATTATATGAATATCTTGTATGCTTTGAATAATGATTATTATTGCAAAATTTTGACTGTTATAACTGCTTCCTACCAATATAGCAATGATCTGTTACTTCAAATTTGACAAAGAAA
>WUQG02231857.1:0-20984 GCA_011317285.2 Androctonus mauritanicus
TATTAATATTATTTATTTTATTTTTTGGGATGGTGTCCGTAAAATCCGAAGTCCGTAAGATCGAGGTCCGTAAAATCGAGGTTTTACTGTATATATATAATATTTTTAATAATAAACTTTATCAAATAGTTTACTAAATGATCTGATTTTATTTAATTTTTCGTTTTATGAAAAGTATTAAATATAATATTAAATTTCATATTTTATATAAAATGAAAACTTAAATAACTTATATTATTTATAAAATGATTTGATTATTTTAAATAAAAATTCCCTAAATTTTAATTCTAAGACAGAAAATCCGTTAATGCTGCACAGCTTCGTAAAGTACTGCTTAGGTAAGTAAATGCACTTGAGTAAATTTGAGGGTACTAAATTGCAGAATTACCTTTTTTCAAGCCTTTTTTCATTTAAAAATAATGATTCAAATGTGTTATCTCTTTGATAAGTATGCCAGAAATATATTTTAAAAATTTTCTTCAATCACTTTCATATTAATAATCCAAAATTTATTCAATGAATTTTAGATTATTAATATGAAATATATATTTTACTTGTAAATAATTCATCAAAATCATTCTTCTTGTGTGAAATCCAATAGCGTCATCTGAAATTTTTCCATCTCTAAACTGTTATTGCATTATTTATATCATGAGATATCGTTGGAGGTTACCTACTAGAGCAAATAAAAAGTCAAAACAAAATGTAGTTTTAACTGTAACACCCGCGTAAAGAACTTTAAGCTTAGACTACTTACATTGGATTGGTGCGGTGAATTACATTATGTTGAAGTAGTATAACTAAATTTCCAACGAATTTTTATTAAAATATATATAAAAAAACCATGCGAACATCAGTGTCTACACAAGAGTACAATATTTGTTTCTTTTTTTTTTACTAAAAATATAAAGAACAACATTTGCGATTTGCATTTACTATTAACCATTTTAATTGGACTTTGGATCAATCTTACTGTTTAAAAATGCATAAATTTATTATCTTCGAAGCAAAATTTTCATAAACAAAAATAAAATAGAATGTAAACCATTCTACTTCATTTTCTGCACTTTAACCAAAATGCCTATAATATTTTTATTTTTTGTTGTTTAATCAAAAAAATTAAAATATTATGGGCATATACAAATTTATGAATTGTTTTTTTCTGTTTGTTAATTTATAAACATTTCAAGATAAAAATTACATTGAAAACATGTAATTTTTTATCTTGAAATGTTTATAAATTAACAAACAGAAAAAAATTACATATTTACACTTTTGCTAAAAATAAAAACTTAAGAAAAATTTTTTTTCTTTGGTGTGGGCCTTTTTTCAGAATATTTCTTTCAGGTGAGGTTCTAGTGCAATTCAAGATCAACATTCGATAAAATATTTCTGTTTCGACTTTCTATTCAACCGGTGCCCTAAAGGGAACATTCAATGAATAGTAAAGTCGAAGAATCCAAATTCTGCCGATCACAGACATTTTTTATTGAATTCGCGGCATATTTTGTCGGTATGTTGTTACGGATTTTAGCAGTAAATATAGAAGACCTCTCAGGATCTGCCCATACACCTGTTATATACATTTCTTCCGCATTTAACTATAAGCCTACTATATATATGTAGTTACATAACAGCCTGAATAAACAAGACATAGAAAACTTTCATAATGCAGCAACTAAGTTTTTCTTAAATGTAGCACTTTCATCATATTTTTTAATTGTATAAAACGAACAATTAACAAATATCACACATTTTTATCAGAAAAAAATGATAATTTTTCTTGCATTGTTAATAAAAGAGCGTAACCTGATTTTGTTTTTTTTTACTTTTACATCAAATTTATAACTTAATTTTCAGAAAATCAAACTTTTTCCTGTTATATGAGATTAATCAAAATTTTATACTGAAAAATGCTTATTCCAACTACAATTGGATGCTGATTTTATATCGTTAGCGGGTCAGAAAAATTTTTTTCCTTCTTTTTTTTTCTGTAAGGATTTTGTCGACTATAAAAGATTAGACGAATCTGACGACTGAAAAAAGATCAGAAGGATTTGTCGATTACTGTCTAACAAGCTGAATTCATAAAAAAAATAAAAAAGATATGTTACATTTGTTGATTATTTTTATTTGATTTAATATAAAATTGTTTCCACTTACTTATCTAACAAAATTAGAAAATACGTGCAATTATTTTCGTCTACTGCCTACTAATTCATGTTTTAATCGATTTCATAAATTAATAAACAAGCAGTAAGTGCTTTTGATATTATTATCGCAAAAAAAAGAAGTGCTTTATACATTATTGAAGTTCAAAATGTCAATAAACTTGTAACAAAAGGCTGTACAGAGCTTTTCTGGCGACATAAATATTTATATATGTAAATTATTATTATTATAATCAAATATTTAATTCTATATAACAAAACATTAAAAATATATCAATTAATTTCTATATATGTTCATATAAAAGCATCAAAAACAGAGTATTTGTTTTGTATGAAAAGAAAAATAATGAAGCAATTTAACAGTTTACAAAAATGTATTATTTCAATACCATTGCAGTATCTGAAACTGTAAGGAAAAAAAAAAAAACAGTAATTTTGTTATTTTTAATCTAATTTAATTTAATTAACTAATCAAGTTTGAATTGAATTAAAATACAATTTTAAACGTGAATACTTATAACAACATCTAGATAATTAATAAAGTAAATTAAACTTAATGAATTTTTTATATATATATATTTCTGTGAATGTTTTCTTTCTTTCTAAATAATTTTTTGTTGATATTTTTCTGTGATATGGGATTAAATATTTACGAAAATTTTAATGGTGCTAATCGTTATGAATTTAAGCAATTTTGGAATTTAAAAACATCGCGGTTTACATTAATTTTTAGCCATTTAGAAAATTACATCAAGACGAATAATTTTGTTTTTAATTTTTTTGATTTTAAACTTTATCTTGGTTTGCTCAACCGATTCGATGTTATGTAGCATCGAATGATTTTTATTATATATATATATATATATATGTACGAATTCCGAAAATATTCCTATGCAAAAATATGAAATATCGGCTGTCAAAACCGATTTATTCGAATATTTTCCTTTGAAAATTTTGCCATGCTTAAAAATTCTCGCATCGTTCTTTTTTTTTTTTTTTTAATATTTTCTTCATTCACATGAATATATTTATTTAACAATTTTTTCTAAAATGCTAGATTATTAAATATTAATTTACTTTATTATATAAGTTATATATATATATATTTAATATAAGAAGACCTGTAACATAATGACATTTTAAATCTGCTTAAAGAGTATAAGGAAAAAAAAAAAATTATTTTTTCCGCCTCTACAAAAAGTCATTAAATTTGAAACGGTTCGGTTTATTGCGAGATGAACATTATTTTCTTTTAATGCGTTATTACTCGATGGAAAATCCGATTCCTGAAGAATTTTTCTTTTTCCTGTTGAAAAAAATATTACAAAACGGAATTGAGTTACAATATTATCTCATAATACTGCACACTATATATATATATATACGCAACTCTCTTCTTCTCCAAAATCCATATTGCCATTAACGTCAAATATGTTATGCCTGTAGTTATATACTTGTAAGTCGTGAATGAAAAAAAGGAAAAAGAAAAACATGTCAATACGTATGGATTTTCAAACATGTCATGCGACTAATACATTGGTCGACTTTTATACCCGATCCTATAGATAAATAGGAAAAGCAGATGCATTATGACAGAAGAAATTGAAAGTTTGAAAGACTTCGCTAATGCGAATAAGCAACCAAAATCAATAAGTTCAAATTTTGTTAAGATCACATCTAAAACTTGAGTAACATATCTAACTGATAGACAGTAAGATTTTGGCATTAATGGAGACGTGGCTCTATGAGAAAAAAATTTTTTTGATCGATCTAAACTATTATTAAATAAGAGAAAGTGAGGCAAAACTAGGTAATCCTGTATCTTGGTGATGATCCCAGTAAGAATTGACGATGCTGCAACCATCATCTGCCATTCAGTTTCTGCTATCATAATGGTAGTTTAGAGGTAGTTTGTGAGCTGGTTGCTGGATTGCAGAGGACATCACGAAGATATAGGGGTACCCAGTTTTGCCCCACTCTCTCCTATATAAATTTTAAAGATTTTAACGAAGTATGAATGACTTTTAATTGGTAATTTTTGAAATATATAAAAAATATTGTAGTACAACTCATACATTTTGCAATGTCTATCAAAGTTGAGTGGAATTTGATATTTCTGAAGTGGATCTTAAAGACATTTAGAAAAATTATAATTTTATAAATATTTTAATTTCTCTTTCTACACGAGAGATTATTTTATTTATTATATATTTTTTTATTATTATTTCTTCGTTAATTATAGCGTTGAATATATTTTTAAACTTAAAAAAAAATTGCCTATCTTTTAATCTTCACTAATGTAACTGCAAAAATAGAATGTTATATTTAATTTATTTGTATGTTTTCAGTTTAAAAAATATATAATATTTAAATGTCTGATTAGAGAAACGAAAACATTTCATAAATGTAAACATCGTAATCAGAAAGGAAAAAAAAAACTAGAAAATTTTATTTAATTACTTAAACGATTTTTTTTCTTCTTATAAATTTCCAGCTAATAGTTTACAATTAAATTTTATCTTAGTGTAATTAAATAATTTTTTAAAGCAATAAATTTATCATTAAAAATTACAGAAAATATTTCTTTGCCAATTTACATCATGATTTTTTATATCAAAAAATATTACGCGTCATAATAAAATTATTTTTATTAATATATATGTAAGTCATATAAATTCTATTATAGTTTAATAAATTTTTGTACCATGAAATGTTTTTAATAAATATTTTAATAAATTTTCTTGCTCTGTAAAGAAGAAAGAGGGGAATAAAAAAATTCTGATATTCGAAAGGAACTAGAGACATTTCAGAATTTTGAGGATAAAAGTAAATTTATTCAAATTTAGAAGAGGAAAAACCCCAATAAATAATAAAAATAAGATACTTTCCGCATATCTTCAGATTTTTATCAAATTTTAAACGTTCCATTGTTTACTCAAGTTATTTGTTTTTAGCAAACAGATTACGGCCACTTGCGATTTTTTTTTTTTAAATATACGAACTTGCACTTCATGCCCGAAGTAAAGAAACAGTCTCTAAAATTGCGACTTTATAAATTCTGCTTTATGTGCGATTTGGCTCATTTTTATAAGGATATTTTTGTGTGTGAGAGAGAGAAAAATCGCATTAAATAGGCGAAATTTTTAAAAGAGTCGGCATTTTTGAGTAAGAGTTAAGATCGTTAAGATAAATTATTATTTAAGAAAAGTGGTAATAAAATTAAGGGATTATAGAAGAGTGTTGAAAGTAATTCAAAGGATATTTAATTGAAATAATTATTTTTCACGTTTTAATGTTTCACATAAAGTGAGAGATTTAAAATAGCGGATTTTCTCTTATAACCATAAAGAACATTATCGCATTATTATTATTATTTTTTTTTTTCATTGCTTTAAATTTATTATTTGACGCTCTGATTTAAATTTTATTAATCGAGTTATTTTACTTTTATTAAAAATGTTGCTTAGATTAAAAAAAAAATTATAATGATATTTTACGTTATTCTAAAAGTAATAATAATAAACTGTTTTTACTGTTAGTTACTACTATTTTTTTTTTTTTTTAAGTAGGCATTAAGAAATTCATAATTAGAATAAATTCTAATGCAAATTTCATTTAAATAATTTTAAATTTTTCAATTTTATCAACCTTAGTGGATTATATTCCATCAAAACTCGAGTGCAAACTTTCTTCGCTTAGAAAGCTTCGAATCATGTTTAAAGCATTGAAACATGATTCGAATTCGAAATAAAGAAAAATTTCTTATTTTTCCTTTTGCAGTGAAAGTTTTGCAATGAGATATTATAAATCTATCCATAATTATACAGAATTTTAACTAACTTGTAAGCTCTTCATGCTTTCAAATGACTTCGCTTCATTCATATGGCAAAATCTTGCATTGCAAATTTCAATAACGGATCTAAAATATCTTAAAACTTTAGTTTTTTTATATATACATATAATCTTATAAGATTAATATTTGTATCGTTCTATTCCCAAAATAACTTATGATCAAAAAAGGTGTCGAGTCTCGTAATATTTTGGAAGAAGAGATATAAGCGATATTTTGCGATCATAAATCTCGTTTTGTTATAAACAGTTTGGTTATAATTGGAAGAGGGTAATTCAGAAGGATTTATGATGGCAACCTTATCCGTTCAGTGGATGATTTACTATTGAATTGTCCTAAAAGAAGTTCAGTACAAAAACTTTCTGTGGGATTAAATATCCGATTAGCTAAAAAAAGAAATGCTTATATATATAGCACTATTTTTTAATGAAATACAACATAAAATAACAACAACAACAACAGCTAGATCAACGAAAAAAGGAAGAATTGCCGTGTTAGAAAAACAAATTTCAGGTGGCAGTAATGGCTACTTTTTTATTGGAGTGATTTGAGTGTTACAGAGAAACACTCTTGAGAAGAGAGAAAATTTTCTATATATTAATGACACTAGTAACCATCAAACTGATACTCTAGAGGAGTCGTAAATATATTAACTGAGATCTAAGTATGATTCCGATGATAACTTTCTGAATTATTCTTCGTTCCCAGCTGTCACTTTATGTCCCTAAGTTGACTTGTTAAAGCAAAGTATAATAAATTTTCCATTTAAAATTAATAAATGTATAATTTTTAGAATAATTTGGTATTTTTATCGAAATTTTCGTAGTTTCTCTTATGCAACTGTACACTTACGATGAGATAAAGAAATGTTAAAGATTTTTTTTCTAAAGTAGGCCTAAATCAATGTTTCTGGAAAACAGTAATTTAGTTAAACAATGAGTTACTTAAATAAATAATTATGATAACCTCATTACTATTCAAGAATAAAGCGAATTGATATATTTATAGGAATAATTAGGAAGTTTAACAATTATATTTTAAATGAGTCGGAATGAGTTAGTAATTAAAATCATAAGCTGCAAAATCTAATTGGATAAGAGTATATTTTTCATTATAAAGCTTTTTCCATGGTTTGCAAATATTATGCAATGAAAATTTACTTACCTAATCTTAAATAAAAAATAAATTGTATATTCATCTTAGAACTTATCGAATTATGAAAATTAGAAGCATAAAATCTTTTCAAGTTTATCGTATTATTTTTCTATAATTATTCCAAAGTAATTTTTATTTTGAAATCAACAGATCTTAAACTAAAATTTTGGAATAAGTTTTCTGTATATATAAAATTGAATGTCTGTCTGCATGTCTGTTCCTTATATATTTTCACAATCTTTGAATTATCTGGACCAAACTTTTAAAAGTTTCTTTTTCATACTCTACGGATGACATAGTGTACTCTGGATCAAAATCGTTCCATGGATTGGGACATTTTGGGATCGTGATACTTGTTCGAATTGAAGGTCTTCAAGAGAGTTTAGAGTGTTGCTGGTCTTTATTAGGTGGGAAGAGTTAAAGTTGAAATACTATTAAAGTTCGGGGATAAGACTTAGAATAGATTATAATTCTCAAACAGCATCAATAGTTAGATTAGATTAGTTTTTGTTAAACGCCATTTCTTATAAGGGATGTTCTGTATTTGAAGGTAGCCACTTTTAGAACTCACTACAGGATGATCAACTCCCATGTGGAATCAACCGAAAGGTTAAAGGATGTCATAGGTCGGACCTGAATCTTCCTAAAAAAATTGGAGGTGTGGAATCCAGATTCGAATCTGGGCTTCCAAGGTGGTAAATGAATACTTTATCATCCAACAAATCAAACACGGCATCGTATATGCGAGATTATCGTTAGGATAATAATTCTGAGATTAGTTACAGGATCTCAAATATGGCCACATGTTGACATTACAATGATACCATTTCTGGTACGTGACAATCATGTGAAATTCCCAGCAATTCTAGCCAATCTAGCTAGTAAACTAAAATTTATATTTTTAAGTTTCATCTTAAAATTGTTTGAATTGAAATATAACCTGCCTTTAATAGATGAATTACTTTTCTACTGGCATGATGATGACAATTATGCTTAATATAAACTTTTTGAAAGAGGAAACAAAATTAACATTGATTTGGTTAAATATTTATAACCTACCTTATTCTTTATATATACAATATTGAAAGATCAAATGAAGATATTGCATGTATCTTTGATGTAATTATTCGATAAGCATTAAGGAAAGAATTTAAAAGCTAAAAGCACTAAAATATTTTTTCTGATACTAAACACGATTTTCGATTTTATTTTATTCCAGTTTAGAATCCAATTGATTTTTATCCATTTGCAAGAAAGCACGATAAAAAAAAGCTCATAAGTATAAATTGCTGACTGGCAGATACCATTAAATTTTTTCTCGAAAATTTTGATTTTTCTTAAAATCAAAATTTGATTTTGATTTTTTAAAGTATCTATAAACATAAATTTTGAATATAGTATTATTAAGAAACAACTACTACTGTTGGTAGTTGTTTTATCTTTATAAATTCCAGCATAGTAGTTTTTAAAATACCGTAAACATTCAGATAAAAATAATCTCTCTCTTCTTTTCAAAATATGCCTACGGGATTTTTTTCTGTATAGGGTATTTATTGAGCCTCTTCTTTAAACTTCATGGCTGGTGTTTGTATATTATAGCAAACGAATAAACCCATTAACTGAAAACATGCAAATTATCTACTTCTTTTCGTTCTCTAAATACCTCTCGTTCCATATTGAAAATACTTGAAAGGATAATAATACTGTAAGATTACTTTACATGATTCTCAATATTACATTTAAACAAAGCAATTTGTTTATTTAAATTTAAACCAGCTGCTTCAGAAACTGTTGAATTGGAATTATGTAAAGAATAAAACAATTTTGATGCAGGTCACGCACTAAACTAAACTCCACACAAAAATCTCGATGTAATATTCGACATTAGGAAGATTTTTAAATATTACTTATACATTATAATCTCCAAAAAATATTCTAAAAAAAAAAACAAAAACGAGATTCGCCTAGCGTTATCTAAAAAATATCCTTTTCTACCATAAAATTCGGTTAACGATAATGCATGTAGCATTTAAAATGGTTATAATAGATGGAGCACTTAAATCGCTAGTTAAATCCATATAAAAAAATAACTCATACAGATATTTACGGTACATTAAAAATAAATGTTTAATATATAATATAAACAATAAGATATAAAAATTATTGCTAAATTTATTGAAGAAAAATCAACAACATATTTTGTACGTTATAAGATGATTTCAGAAATACAAACAAGAATGAGATTTTTTAAGAAATAAAATCTCATAAATGTAGGATTCAATATTTCTTCCAAAACAGAGCATAATATACTACTGATATTGAAGTAAAATCATTAATTTTCATTAATAATAATGACAATTAATGTTTCGTTTGTATGTAATGCTATGTTACTTTCGTTGTGTTAGCGTATATACTTATATTTAATTAGTTATATTTTAATATCTTATTTTCTGCGAATATTAAACTTAAAATCTAGTATATTCTATTAAAAATAACAGAGCTAATTTTCTTAAGAACAAATTTCTCCAGTTTTATAATAATTTATCATATTAAAAAGATAAAAAGGACAGAAAGAAAATGAAGATAATATTGAATTTATTCAATTTTCTTCAATATACTTTATAATTAGTTACTGTGAATTTTTTTTCTTTCGATAAGATTTCTAAACTTTAAAGCAATTGTTCCAATTAGTCTCTAGAATATAAAAATCGAACAAAAAAAATAATAATAATAATTTTTTCATGATTGACCCAAATACATAATAATCTATACAAACTATAGCATCCCTGAAGGATAGATTAACCTCTATTTGATAGAATCGATACTAGAAGAGGAATTTTAACCGTAATATTTATGAATGTAAAAAGAATATTCAAGCTTTTTACGCTTAAAATTCCAAATTAATACAAAGAAAAACAAATATTTATATAATTTAAAAAGTTATTTTTGTGCCTAGAGTTATTGCCAATGTTTTCTCAGTGATATTTTCAATAAAAAAAATCAAATTTCTAAATTATTAATTAGTTTTCGAATGCTTTTTTTTTTGTTTTTAATATTCTTCTTCGACTGTATTTGAATTTTATCAGTAAGTATTACAACTTTAAATAATTTTTTTTCTTTTTCTTAAAATACAATTACTAATCGCCAACTATAATTAATCTGATCTTACTGAAGAGTGAACAGTTGAAATTAAATAAGATTGTGTTAACAACGTTTCTTCTCTTATTTAAAAAAAATAAAAAAAGAATTCTCTACAGTTGTCTCGTTTAATTTTCACGTAGAAATCTTACAAAACGTTCAAAAATCGTATCGATTTTTTCGTTTATTAGGCGAATATTCTTTTTTTTTACTAGCATACTTTCTAAAAAAGTCCTAAGTAATGAATTTTATATAAAGTTGCTTAATTAATATAGAATTTTATCTTATACCCAAAGGTTTTGTAATATAAAACAGAACTTTAAAATTAAGTAAAATATTTTTTATGGAAAACTTTGCTTTATTTTGTGGATTAAAATATAAACAATTTTGTAAGTTATCAATGCTTTTAAATGGTTAGGCAGTTAGATAATTGCAAAATTTATTATATCAACTCATCTGATAGAAATCTAAAGCTGTAAGTAGATAGCATCATGGTGAGAAGAGAAAATTAGCAGAATTGGGAAATGCATACTCAGTATGTATTCTCTCAGCAGTATAACCTTCAGCAATATGCCCATCTGAACTTGATGAAAAAGAAAAGTTATGATGGAAGTTAAACCAGCAGGGTTTAGATAATATTCGCCATCGTGCACAGAGCAGCTGTCTCTGGCAGAAGAGATCTGATAAAAGATTTCAGCATTTTAGAAATCAGTTTGAAGGAAATGTTGAATAAATTCAGAATGTTTAACATTTCATATCTTCTTTTTTTTTTATTTTTAGATTTTTCTATAAAATCGGAGTTTTCGAATATTCGACAAATAAACGGATTACCGTTTCATTTTCCTCAAGTATAGTTCTTTATTTTGGTATTCTTTCCCATTTTTTCACTTATGTTTACGTATATATAAAATCTTGTGAATATATTTTATTTTTTAAATTTCCTGTAAGTAAAATATCCAGGCTACTAAAAGAAAAATTTTGAAATTTGTCAAACAAGAGAATTTTATAATAAAATAAATTTTTATTAAGTACACGCAAAAACGGAAGTCATTCATTCAGAAATAAAAATCAGGAATCATATCAAACAAGAAATAAAATAGATTAAATAAATTCTTTTGTAAATTGAAAGAAATTTAATGCGAAAGATGATATAATAAATTATAAAATGGAGATATCTAGTTATATATTGAATTAAACAATTAAAAAAAAACAGAGAAGGAGAATAAATAATGTTTACCTTATAGCTATTTTAGAGATAAGTGAAAAAAATGTAACATAAAATATAATTTTTTATTATGATTTATGTGCAGAAATCATATTGTTTATATAGTTAATAAGATGAGCAAAAAATAATCATAAGGCCTAATAAGAGAACGATTATCAGTTACGTGAAAATATAATAACAGAAATATGCTAGTAAATTTTGAATTATCAGTATTTTTAGTACTGTAACGTAATAATGGCCGAAATTATTGCGATATAATGCGCACATCCATTGTTACGTCATTATAATTTAGTTCATTATCATAACATTGTGACGTTATACTTTTATTAAATTACGGTATTCAATGTCATCTTCCTATTGATTTAACAGTAACTTCTAGCATTTATAGTTAATATTGTTTTGAATTTTTTGGGAATTATGAGTACAATTGCTCAAAATCAAATTTATATTCCATAGAACGTCATAATGATCCAATTTCGATCAAAATCGAATTTTCTATAAAGAATTCAAATATATTTTATAAAATTTCGTAAATTTTTGTAAAGAATCTGATAGGATTAATGCTAAATTTAGTAAAAGACTTCATGTTTCGAAGTGAAATATGCGAACGGATGGAGATGAAAAATTTCGTTTCCTAAACCTTAATAACGCGTTTAAAAAATATTAAATATAAGATAAAAAATTATCTGTCAGTAAAATTTTATTAATTTAATTTCATTTTTTAGAAAATCGATGTTTATTTAATATTTATTAAAGTCTAACAAGACTGCTACATTTATTATAGCTCGTATATGACATCTACTATTTGTCATTTTTGTCTTAACAGTTTGACTCTATTCACCTAATGGCAAAAATGTAACATTGTTCATCGAAAGTCAATTTTCTTGATTACTAGACTTGCGTCTTTCAGATAGAAAACTATCTATCAAAATATTTCGAATATGAAATAGTAAAAATGTTATTTCGACTTTCCACAATAAACCTAATTATTGTTTTCTTTCTTTTCACGTACCGAACCAACTACTTTTATCCAAAATCTATGTAGAGACAGGAATAAAAACTGAAGCTTATACATTTTCTTTGGGAAAAAATCTGATAAAAAAAAATTGCATTACTATTATAATGCACAACTGAAGATTTGGTAGAAAATTTTATGTTTTAAAAAATTACTATCTATATTGCAGAAGATTTTGTAACAAATTATATTGAGAACGAAGTGTAAACAATTTTATCTGACTATAAATTTGAAAAAGTTTTAGAAAAGCTAAACTTCTCTAGGAAAAAAATCATTCAGATTATAAACATAATATCGAAGATATAAAGTGGGTTTTCATATTCAAGAGAAATGCAGATAGTCGTCAAATTATGATGGGTTGGGTTTCGAACCCGCTGTCATAAGTCGGAACTGTTGGAAGTCTAAAAATGGCCAAAATTTATAGATTTCTCGCTACTAATATATACTAGGACACTATATATTATCTTGATAAACATAACGAATACAAAAACACAACAATCAGATATAAAAACGACATTTTCAGTATATCATAGCATTGGGTCCGGGGATCGAACCCTATAACTGTATTAAATGATCACGGATGTTTTCGATGATATCATCGTCTTGTGTTCACTTGTACTTAACAAGTGAACACAAGTCGAAGACTGCCTATATGTTCCTCGAATTATGAATATAATCCGTTCATAATACAAAAAATACTTTTACGCTTGTAACATTACAGTTTTGATTGCAAATTTTCCATTACAGAACGAAGTATTTTGATGAAACCTCCGCCATCTTGAAATATAATGATCATATATCAAATAATTATGTATATTTTAGAATAAATTTGCCGCTAGACATTTAGACATTATAATGCTTAAAGTTCATATACAAGTTTTCTAAAATTTGAAAATAAAATAGCATGTTAGTATTTACGAAAGTTTGCAACCCTTGCAATATTTTTGATCGGATACTAAAAACAAAAAACAAAAAATATATACTAAACCAACCAAAAGTACAAATAAAATCTCGAATAAACAAATGAATTAATAATTGTTAACGAAGATAAATATCTGGAATAAAATAAAAAGAAAATAACAGCTATTTTTGCTTCAAAATAATCGATATTATCAAAGAAATAATGATAAATAAATTAAGTTAATTAAAAGAGAGAGATAGAATTGAATAATTAAGAAGATATTTTTCTATTATTCTCAACTTGAAGAAGAGATTTAAATTAATTCCTTATTGCCTTTTTTTTCTATTCAACTTTTCATTAAAATCATTAGAACTGGAGCACTTTCATTACAAGTTTAACTGAGCAGTTCTTCATTTAAGTGAGAAAATAATGAAAATTTCTTTCGCATTTCTGCTGTTTTTTCTTTTCTTTTCTATCGAATAATTATTATTTTTAAATGTTTTCTTTAAAGAACATTACTCGTATAACCGACTACATATTCACTTGTGCCTAGATAAGTTTTAACTGATCACGAATTAATAATAAATCTCACTTGTCTATCATTTGAAAATGAAAAGAGAGAGATTTACTTTCTTTTCATACGTCATCAGTTTTAATTAATTTTTTTTTTGTTTTATTAATATAATTTTTATTTTTCAATTCAAAAATTTAATCATTTTATTTAAATTTTAATTATAATATAGTAACATAGAAAAAAAAGATTTAAAATAGAATCTTTTAGAAGATAATATTAATTTTTATTTTTATAAATTCATTAAATTAATTTTAATAAATAAATATTAGCGATTAAATTAAAAAATTAGAATGATTTACTGTTTAAATATATATAGATTTATAAATTATTTAAAATACTTATTGTTTAATTAATAACTAAAAAAATAATTAGAGAGAAAAGATCAAAATTAATTTATTCAATTTTTAATTAAAAAATAATAATTTTGTAATTGTATTCAATCATTAGAATTTAACACTTCGATTAATCATATTTAATTTTCGCTAAATGACGAAAAAAAAAATTGGTTTCAAAATTTAAATTTAAATACATCTAACATAAAAACAATAATATTTTATTTTTATTGTAATGATGATAAATAATTTATCTTCATTAAAAACAAACTGATTAAGGTGGCATTGATGGATGAATACTGGATATTTGATTAGTTAATTCAATTTTGTTAACTTAATGTAGATTTATTTATTTTTAACGGTATCTTGTTAATTGTTAACTTCATCAATATCTTTATTTTTTAATAGTTAAAAAAAAAGTTATAAAATTTTTATTCTCGCGATGATGCGAGTGTACGAAAAAATACTTTATACAGAATTTAATATTTTTGTAAATGAGTAAAAACTTTTTATAGTTGTTTTTGTTTGTAAACTGAAGACATCCAAACGAAAATTTAGCTCTCTTCGCTTCTCTTGTATGAATTAAGTGGATATTCAATATTGAGATGGTTTAAAGTAGTTCTCAATGATAATCTACCGCTCAGGTAATAGTCTCATTTATTATTTTAGAGTAATTCTGATGATGTTTTCACACCTACACATAACTGAAGACATCCAAACGAAAGTTTAGCTCTCTTCGCTTCTCTTGTATAAATTAAGTGGATATCGATATTGAAATGGTTTAAAATAGTTCTTAATAATAATCTACTGCTCAGATAATAGTCTCATTTATTATTTTAGAGTAATTCTGATGACATTTTCACACCCACACAAAAATTATTAATGATATTTGTAGCGCGATCACCCGGTTAAGACCTCAAAACAGTTAATGCAAGCCATAAGCTATCTCTTCCTTTTATCAGTAAAAAAATAAAAATAAAAAACATATTACGCCAATTTTATTTAATTAACAGCATTCACAAAAATAAACAAAATAAATTTTCGATTATAAAGTGTATAAAAATCTATATTTTCTACGTATTTAATGATATTATTTTAAAGATGAGAGTAGTTGAAGCGTGCATGATAAATATAGATAATAAAACGAAATCGTTGCATTAATAAAAATCTGCTATGATGAAAGAATAAGGTCATTCAATCATTGGAAAAAATAATAAAAAAATAATAATATAAAGATCAAGTAAAGGGCAAAAAAAAAAAAATGCAATCTACTTTACTGTGTCTATATACCTAGATAAACTTAATCCTAAATTTCAAACTATATAAATTGATCATGTTTTTCTTCTTATATATATATCTTAAGCTTCAAAAGATTTATTGTAAGTTAGATTTTTTTTTATATTAAATTTAGATTTGAACATAAAATATTCTCTTGGATAAACTTTAACTTCTAAAAAATTAAATAAATATAAATAGCCTATTTTTATATAGATCGACGGAAAAACAAGTACGATATAAACTCGTAAAATTATATAAGTTTACAGTTATTTATCATGTTTATTCGTTATTTTTTTATTGTAATGCTTCATATTTTATAACGTGTAGAAAAAAATAGGATAAAGATATTCGTGAAGTTTTTAACAGAATAAACAACAAACATCTGGAGAGAAATAATTCCTTATTTACTGAACGTGTCTTTTATTTTGTGATATTTAATGATATTGGATTAAAGTATATATCATTGAAAACTTATTTAATGGCGTAAACTATAAGTTGACTGCCATAAAAATCTATTAAATATTTCCGTAATTATTCCAGGAAAATCTTTAAAGATAGCACAATCGCCATTTTTAAACGATTGAAGATAGATAAATAAATTGATGTAAATTTTCCTTTTAAATTTATAAAATCCAATAAGTAGTTCCAATAAATTTTATATAAAAGATAAACCACTTGCTAATTTTAATCAAGTAAATATTCTCCATTTGAATCAATAATACTCTTCCAGCATGTTGCGAAAGCTTTAAAAATTCATGTTTACACAAACTGAGACATGTTTGAACAAGTACAATATTTAAAAAAAAAACATATTTAAGAGTACATTCAGAAGTTTGAATATCTGT
This sequence comes from Androctonus mauritanicus, assembly GCA_011317285.2. Lineage (NCBI taxonomy): Eukaryota > Metazoa > Arthropoda > Arachnida > Scorpiones > Buthidae > Androctonus > Androctonus mauritanicus. The sequence continues at coordinate 16,485 of WUQG02231857.1, forward strand.
CATTTTAAAATAGCAAACGTTTAAACTTCTTAGATACTCTCTTAGTGAAAACTAAGAAAGAAACTGATGTCAGCGAGTTATCGTTAAAAGCACACTAACATTAGTTTCTCTAAATGCTAGTAAGTATCATTTAATCCACTAATTCTCTTCCGAGTAGTGGGTTAAATGATACCCACCAGCATCGAGTTTTATCGTTAACGGTAGAATATCGTTACCAAATTTCACGAAAATCTGCTTATTTGTTCAAAAATTATTAATAGGGGACAATCAAAACGGACAGACGATCTAGTGATCTCATAATTCTCACTTTGCTCCAATAAGTTTGATAAAAACATGTATGAGCTATATATGGATAGCATAAATCATGTTATATTTATAAAAAATATCTAAAAATTGAAGAAAATTTTGATATATAGAATATAAATTTAAAAAAAATTAGATTTATTTTCTAATGCTATATTTTATAAACAGTTCTCTTAAATTTTGAAGGTTATAATGATGAATTATTTAATATTGTCAATTAAACTAATTAGAAGTTGCAAATGCTATAAAAATACTTTTTATAGCTTACTTCTACTTGAATTTCTTCCAGCGAAACAGCTCTTTTCAAATGATAATGAGACTATAACGAAGTACAATGAAGAATAATGGAAGAAACTTTACATCACACGTGTTATAGTTTTTTTTTTTATGCTTTTTATGCTTCAACATAAATTTTATAAATTCTTATAAAAAGAATAAAAATATGGTTTATAAAAAAATATTATAATCAATTTTAATGCTATTTAGTCGTTGATAAACGCACTTCACATTATCAGATTGTTATAATTAATTTTCGAGATATCCATCTGTTTGCCTCTTGTAGTTGATGCCTATAGTTACTCAATCTTCAGATAGCGATATTTTTCTGCGAAGAGTCGTTAGGAAAGAAAGTGTTTTTGTCGATTTTTTTTTTATACGGATATACAATTTATTTGTGTTGACAACACCGATCGATTGCGAAGACGTTTTGCCTAACCAGAACTACTTTCAGAACTGAAATTCTTATTTCGGATTTGTGTGTCGCAGAGAGAATTTCCTATATATGAAATTTTTTCCAGCTACACGAAGTAAGTAGGTTGGTATATTAAAACGAATTTTTTTTAATCGTACTTCGAGAGTTGTAAAAAGCATGGATTACTCGGCGATTTTAATTAAAATATGGTGTTTGCTTTACGATGTGGTACAAAAAGACAGCAAGGGATCGTTTCAAGAGGTCATAGAAAATCATTCGGAAAATATGACAGTTAAGGATATGATATATCTCATCAATTTTTATAGAAAGATACCTTCGATAAATATTCACACTACTGCCGAATTTTTACCGTCATGGACGAAAATTGCATTTGTTAGCATCTTAAGCGTGTTATCTATTGTTTCTCTTATTGTGAATTCTGCTAGTTGTTACGTCGCCATATGTTACAGGAAGAAGTCGTCTTTATGTTATGTTTTTGCCTTCTCCTTGGCAATCAGCGACTTGTTACAAACAATTGTAACATATGTTCCAGAAGTGAATAACGTGATGAACAACATGGCATGGAAACTTGGATATTGGACATGTAACGCATTACCATTCTTACAAGTTACTTCGACAATAGCCAATTCTTTAACCTTGTGCTCTATCGCAGTCGGTCGATACGTGGCAGTCGTTCACGCTATGCGCTGCAAATCTGTTCAACTTTCGAATATTTCAATTTATGTGGTTGTCGTTATCTGGATAATAAGTATCTGTTTTGGAATACCCTCATTAATTATCTACAAAATTCAACGCAGCGTACTGAAGCAATTATCCGTCCCTCGTATGTTATATTCCCAATTTTCATCCGTGAATAGAGTCCAGTTATATTGCATCACCGATGATAGAAAATTCGGTTACTTAGGCACTAGAATTTACCTTTATATCGTTCCTTCTGTTGCGTTTTTGCCTTTATTTTTTATCATTTCCATTCTGTATACGTACATGGCACATTATCTTTGGATGAGGAAACCTGTAGGAGACGTGCAGACGTCAGAAAGAAATTCTTCGAATTTAAAGAAGAAGAAGGGAGTGGTGAAGATGCTAATCACCTTAATATTCCTATATTTTATATGCAGATTCCCTATTTGTTGCTATAATCTGAAAATCGGTACGGTTAAAACTAACGTTACCAAGCGCGTACTGATAGTAAAGTCCTTGTTGACGATTTTAAAGATATTTAACTGCGTTATCAATCCAATTCTTTATTCTAATTTACACGAAAAGTTTCAACGTGCATCTTTAACCATGTCCGTCAGGATTTTCGGAAAATTAACTTTTAAGAAGAAGAAACTGGAATACGCCGAAAGCAACCAAATTAGTGGGAATTTTACGAGATCTACCATCGTACCGAAGAGTATAAATTTGCAACAGTTTGACGGATAAAATATTGCGAATTTTAAACTAAAAATGTAGTTCGTAATTCTAAATTTATGATAAAATAAAACGGATAATTAGACAGATTCGGTGTAGGCTATACAGTAGAGCGCTTCCTGTTTTGTTGTAGAACATTATAACGTGTCGCACTCATTAGAACAAATGTACGAGAACTCTAATTATCTTTATTCGTACATTTATTATTCGAATAACGTAATAATTAAAAAACAAAAAAGTTGGTACTCGAGTAGGTTACAGTCTAATATTGCATTTTTTTAATGTTTGTCGAATCAGATTTCAACGTTATTAGTCTGTGCACTTTCAAATATTAATTCAATAAATTATCTAATGATATCACTGCTGTTAATTTCCTTTCTTGATAAGATAAGAGTAGACTGTATCCGGTCATTTATATAACAATATTGTTGTTAAAAATTGGAAATATCAGTTTTCAGATAAATGTATACATATGCATAGTATATTAACTTATATAATATATAAAAAAATAATTTAATGTATTTTTGTGAGTGTTGTAACAATTATCATCGAAAATTAATTTTTTTTTTGGATTAAAAAAGTTGGAAATTATGTTAAAAAATGTTTTTTTAGAGAGAACGTAGCTTTAAAAATAGATAAAAATTATTAAATTTATCTCTAATATATTACGAAATATGTAGAAAATTAAATAAAAATGAACTGTTCTGGTAATCTAATTGCTTAATTTCTGATCATTTCTTTTATTTTGGATGATTAAAATGTCTGATATCAAAATAACAATGAAATTTATTTATTGGATTTTATAGAAATGTAACAAATATGGAATTTCAATAACAATCAATCAAATAATTCGAAAATTATTAGAGAGAAAACTGAAGTTTGAACATCCGCCATTTTTAAACGGTTGAACACATATCGATTTCTTTGATGCCTTCGAGAACATCTACAATGATTTGATCTTCTTAACAAATTTCATAAAAATTCAATAAATCGTTAAGAGAGTATCACAGAAGATCCTCATCTCTCCACCGCATCTTTTAATCCTGTAGCTTCAAACATCTTTTCATCCAAGATTATCTCTAAGCCGCATCTTTTAATCCTGCAACTTCACGATTAGAAGATGAGGAGTAGAGATAGTAGATCATTTCGATCAAATTTCGTGAAAATCTACTAATTACTTCAAAAGTTATTGATGAACAACAAAGATAGATAGAAGACAATATCATGAACTTCAAACTTCACTTTTTTTTTTTTTATTTTTAAGAAATCGGTCTTTTTTGAATAACAGTAAACAAAAAATTCATAAAATTCAATTAAGAATGATTTAATTATTTTAATTAATTTTTTATTTTAAGAAAAATTTATTTATGACTTTAAAATTAAAAACAAAAAAACATCTATAATTCAACTTTTATTAATTATGAATAAATATTTTATTAAAGAATATTTCTGAAAACACTCAATTTGAAATTCTTTTTATTATTTATGCATAAGAAAGCATTGCAATCAAAACAGGATTAAATTCAAGAGTTTCTTATATATTTTTTCTTCAGCTTATCAAATAAATTATACAAATATCATTACAAGAAAACCAAACATTTCATTCGAGTGTAAGGAAAATAATAGCAATTAAATTATAGGAAGTGTATACATTGAAAGACTTGAAAATTCAAATTCATTCTTTAAAGTATGATTAAAGTTTGAATAAAAATATAATTAAATGGATGTTATCAAAGAAATTTAATAAGATATTAAATTATATTGAAAAAATATATATTTTTTGATATAAATTTAATTTCAAATATCTTACCAAACCAGATGGATCTACGGCTCACAGGAACATCAAGGTTTCTTCAAGGATAACGGCATTTTGGAGATTGCAGAGAAAATATGTTTCCAGAAAAACTGCCTCTTTGTTTTGATGTACGAATTGAAATTATTTGACGAAATTGCTATAATTTTGAATAAAATATCAGTAAATTACCGTCAATGTGAGGATAAATGTATTGGGACGAGAAAAATGCAGGTAAAGCAGCTTACGTTAGTTCAAGAAAAAGTATGATTCAAAATAC
>WUQG02231968.1:0-20979 GCA_011317285.2 Androctonus mauritanicus
GTTCATTTAAATGAAAAAATATCAGTAGATTTTACGATATGAAAACAATTCCTAACTCGTAATTCAATGTATTGTACGTATTTTAAAGTTCATTTATTTAATAAACTAAAATATTCTAGCAAGAATATTGTTAAATTTTATTGTAATTAAAATGTTTCAGAAAATTTTTTTCTTTTTTTATATATATATACACACTAGATGTAGAACATTTAATCTGTATACGTACACAGAGATCAGTGATATGGAAACGTTTAGAAAAGACATGGCGGCTAATCCTCGTATGGCTATTCTCTGCTTGTAAGCTCTCTACTGACAAACAGATTCGAGTGCCTTGTATCGGAATCAAAGTGAATCACAATCATTACGTTAAAAGACATAAATTTTAATGTTTTTCTAATAAATTTATTAAATCTTTTTTTGAAATTAAGTAAAATGATAGCGTATAAATATATTAACCAAAATACATTATAAAACAGCTACGAATTTACAGTGTTTTACGAAAAATCTAGCACAATATCTTGGACACCGATAGAATGACAGCTCTGTTTCAAATAAATATATTCTCTGTTGAAACTCTTGGCAATAATTTTTTCAAATTCTCCATCTGATATTCCATACTCATCTTATAGATTTCCATAGCATTTTCGACTGAAACCAAATTTGGATTTCCTGACTCTGTAAAGCTTAATTAAAGAAAACAACACATTTTAATTTAAAATAGAAAAAATTAGTGAAAATGTAAATGCAATTCTTTCCATGTCTATGTCATTAATAAAATAATTTGTATAGAGTATTTTAATCTAGATTATGACTCGAAAATTTCACATATCTTACAAGCTGAGCTACTTGATCAAATGGTTGAGGCAATAATAGAATAATTTGTGATGGAATATCTGGGAATAATATCATTGTACGTAGAAGACGAGATTGCTTGATAAATTTCCATTTGTTGACAGCAGTATGTTCTCCATTCCTGTCTTTGATTATTATTCCATACAGACGCGAAGACATCGTCAGGATTTTATAATGGAAATCTATATTAATTCATTGAATAAAATCTCGATGGTTTGTGTTCAATGTTATTGTTTAATTGTCTTAATTGTTTTAATATTTGTTAAGAATTGTTAGAGAAAATTGCATATTTATCATGTATTAATCGTAATATTAAAAATTATTTTTATTTATTTATTTCATACCTATTTTCAAAATATTTTATGTATTAAATATTTAATGGCAAACATACTTGATAGCATTTAAAGATATAAACAGCATGTCTGTTAGTAAATAATTAATATCATAAATGAATTAACGCCATTTAAAACAGTGAATGGCGTTAATTCATATGAAGGTATTAATGTTCATTCAATAAATTATATCGAATTATAATTGGGTTTCATCAATGATTCTCCTTTATTAAATTTGATTCTAAATTCTGAATTCTGCCTTTCTACGAGGTTATTTGTGGATAGCTATCCACAAATGCACATATTTTCTATCACACAAAATTTGTATATAATGCACAAACAAATATTTTAAAATAATCCGAATTAAATTGTACATTGCCTTTGTAATAAAAGTTGTTAATTTAACTAATTTTAAAATATTTATTAAGAAAATTATTTTACTAAAAGACGGATAATGGAAATATATTTGTATTTATAAAAATGTTATTTTTATTTGAATGCAGAAAATGAATGATTTTACATTGTATAATATATAGCGACATAGATGTTCAGAAAATAATAAAATATTGTGAGGATCCGGGGCTGTTTAAAATCGAACCCTAATTTATCACTCCCGTTCTACGAATGTTTTTACGTGTTCCTTCAATATAGTAACCTGATACCAAAAACAGTTTAGACTTTTGTTGCCCCAGCACAGATATGTCGGAATGTCGTGGCTGTAATGCATGATTGCATGGTGTGCTGTCCAAGATTGAAGAATTGACTCAAAACTTAATTATAACTATAAAAAGCATTTATTTTGATGTAATGCTAATATATAACAAATTGATTATTAATACATAGTAATATCAACTTATAGAATTAGTTAGGCTTAACAACTGATAGCAAACAACAGGCTATCTACTTAGAAGTATTACTGTCTTCGAGAGAGATCTCTGCGTTTTCCTTTCTGCACATACCTGAAATAGAACCACTTTATTGATATTAAAGATTGCCCATCTTCTAAGTAATTAGAAATTAAACACAGTTTCGGCTATGTTCTTAACACAGTTCCGGCTATGTTCTTAACACAGTTCCATATCCGTTGTCTCGGTCGGCCGACATCGTCCGGCAACACTTCGGCAATCTCCGAGAGGAAGAATTGCGTTCCCGATATAACTTTATATCGCTGTTTCTTCGTTAACTAATAACCTCCTCTTCTCTGTCTTCGCTCTTCTCTTCGGAACTCCCTGTCTCTCAGGCAACGAACTATCCACATTTATCATTCTCTTTGGAGACTGAAATTTTCCACACTTTTAAACAACGAACTAGAGAAAAGTTCCTTGAATGAGAAGAATGATGAATTTTTATCAATTAAGTCATTTTATAAAATAATAATTTTCTTTTTAAAATAATTTTTAAAATCAAGTTTTAATGTTTTTGTTTTAATGTTAAGTGAAACGAGGGAATACTGTTCGCGGATCTCCCGGATCGACCACATATTTGAGAAAGAATGATACAAATAAATTTACAACACAGTAGAAAATACCTTCAGGAAAACGGTATAAAAAATAATTATTTCTGCAAAAAAATAAAAAACTAGCATTACGAAATTTTAATATGTTTGTGTGAAATGGCTTTTCTCAACATGTTTATGGTCGAAACATAATTTTTGAGAAAAGTAAACAATATTTTTAGATTATTACCCATTTTCCATCCTTTTGATACAAATTCAGGTTGCAGTATCGAAAATAACATTCATTCTGAATGGACAAAAAAAAAAATTGTAAGAAATAACACTTTAGATCCAATTATTTCAAAACATGGATTAATTTTAAAAAGCGCTCATGAATATTATATAAAACGTCAAGATAACGGATTGATATCGACGGATATACTTATAAAACTTCTCGCTTAAATATTATATTTTCAGATGAAAAAAAGAAAATAAATAAAATATTAAGGTATTCCTACATATAACTATTTTAAAATAATATAATTATTAAATTTTAAATAGAAATAATTTTAATAAAGTTTAAATAACATATTTTCACAATTCTGATTTTAAAAATTAACCGAATAAAAAACACTCGTATATGAAACAAGTGTTTACAAGTTTAAATAAAACAATAAAAAATTTATTTATAACTTTTAATATAAAGCAATTTAAATACTTGAAAATATTAAAAAAATATGACAATTACCAAAACCCAATTCTATTAGTCACATGTGATGTCATAGCCCCTGCAGATATATTTCCTTGCTAACCTCTGTGACATTACTTCCGTAATGTCACTTCCGCGGCCCCTCAGGAACTGCCAGAGGGTGAACATACTACTATCGTTATATAGACTACCGAAAAGTTATCTGGTTAAAACATGAAAGAAGTATCCTTTTCTGAAATAAACGTGGAACACGACTGCTCCCAATTTTATATATTCCAAAATGTGAACCTCTGCCCACTCAGCCCCCCACTTCCTCGGAATTTCAAATTTATGGGCTATTTATGGCCTCTTAATTTTGGGAAGTTAAAAATTTTGGGCTTTTTCCGTTAGGCACCAATATCGATTTTTTTGTGGGGGCTGAGTGGGCAGAAGTCGTACAGGCCGTTAAAATAGTAGTACCAAAAATATTTTAATACCAGATTTATGGGCTTTGTAATGTTGTAAGTTTAAAATTTTGGGCTCCATGCGTTTTACGTTAAAACGAACAAAAACATTTTCCGCAGCTTATTAGATTTATTGTCTCTCTATTATTCTACTTTTTTAAATTTTCAAAGATTCAAATAAAAGAAAGTGAGATGTATGGGGCATTCAGTTATATAAAAAAGTGGATTGAAGTATTAATTTCAAAAATACTGTTTAGAGGACTATTTGGACGAATAGCTCTGACACGGATCGACTTATTTTTGATGCAGATTCACCTGTGTAATTTGATCAAAATCGTTGGGATTTCAACTGCTACCGTCAAATGTCAGTAAGAGAACACTTCCTAACACGTTACACCATAACACCTTTCACATTGCAACTGGCAAATTCAAAACAGGGGTCGCTGATCGAGTAGTAGTGGAGATTCAACTTTAATATTTTTGTGCATGCTGATATCAGTTTAAACAAAATGTTTGAAACACTCATAAATATTTAATTCTTGTGATTCCAATATGAAATTTTACTTGCCAGTTACTGTTTCGACGGAAGTCAATTATTTAAAAAGACAGAATACAAATTCGCTTGTAAAATATTCCTTTATTACGTAAACTGAAGTATCATATATTTCAGTGTAAATGTAACGGTAAGTAGAGAAAGTTAGAAAAATATCGTAGGTATAATATATTCGAAAGGAATATCGAATACATGAATATAACTACGAAGTTTTCCTTTCTTTCTCTACTTTTTAAATCTATTCGAAGGGAATCGCATTGGACAACATAATTATGCTCAAAAAACTGGTGATGAAAAAAATGCAACTAATTTAAAAATTCCGTATCGCTTAAAATCACGTTCGAATTTGAGCACGTGCATGCAATGAGATTCGTGCATTCGAAATCTAACTGAAAGTGTTCTATTTTCGAATAAACTTTGGTTTTTCCAGTAAAAATGCCATCCAAACAAGAGATACGTTGAAAACCTTTCGTACAACTTTACGAAGCAAATTAGCATCTTGGGAAAAACGTTATTGTCGATCATTTTGAAGTAGAAGGTGTCCCCAATCGGAGCATATATTGCATCCTTAACCGAAATAATCCAGCTAGGGTGCCACGATCAGGTCGAAGAGCAAGAATCTTGATGAAGACAAATGTCAAGAAGATAAAGCAGCTTTTCAACAACAGAGACAAGGTTAGTCAGCGAGACGCAGTCAAAAAATTCAAATGCGACCAGTCCTACACCTAAAGAGTCTTGAAGACTACCTGCGTGAACATTCCTCTCTCGCCCAAAGTATAAGGCGTTACCTGAAATTAATCTTTTCCAAGCTGTATATAAATGGGCTAAAACAAACTACTCTATACAAAAATCAATTGATGCAAACATTGCAATGAAAATCGATGAACGTCAACGAAATTTTCGTTTGTTTTTCAACCGTTTCTTACCATTGATTAGATTTTTGACAATAGATTATCATGATTTAGAAAATCATATAGTCCCGTTAAATATTTGAACTGCAAAAGAAATTAGAGTTATTCAATCAAAACATAACAGAAAACATCTCGCTTTATATCAGTTGTAACAACAACAACAGAACACGAATTGAGAATTCGATATTATTCGATTATCAAAATAAATATAATTTAGGCTATGTCGAATCTAGTCGAATGACGACCAAAAAAGTTTTTGTGCGAAGTAGCAGCACATTATGATTGCTTTCTAAGTACTTTAATCCTTCCAATAAACCATCAGAATGAGAATAATTTACCAGTGAATGTAGAAATACAGTGGATACCGGAACAAACATCTTCCAACAATCTGCGTTTGAGTTGTGACAATTATGGAAATAGAAATTTGAACGAATGTATATATTTCAAAAAAGGATCAATATTACGTATTACAGTTAAATTTGATGAAGAACAAATTAACAATAACATAATAACAATTAAACAAAACAGAAACTATTATATGACAATGAAGGAACATCAAAAATTAAGAAAAAGAAACAATAAAGAAGATCGCATAAGATGGCACTTAGCCTAATATATTTCAACATCATTCTCTACTTTTGAGCACAATCGATCGATTTAAATTTTTTTAAATATTCAAAATTTTTAAGGAAAAATTAAAAAAATTATACCATAATATGATATTGTTTCATTAAATAGACAAATATTTTAAATTTATTGTACCTGTAGAGCGCGATAACACTAAATGGGTAAAGAAAATATTATTAAAAATTAATTAATTTACTGAAAGACAAAATACACAATAAAAGTAAAATATATTTATAAATAGAAAAATCGGGTGGCAAATACTGAAACGCTGCCTTACGGGATGTATTAGTAATTTTTTACGGTAAGGATTATTAATTTAGCAGAAATTTGGAGATACTATAGAAATAATTCGACATTATATTGACGTCATATTAATGTCACATCGAGAATCTAATATTTTTGTGAGATACCACAAAAATGCGTGTATGATATTATTCCAAACTCGAATGATTTAAATAAATGTTTGCGTTGTAATCCAAAATACCCGTCCATAAATAGCTATCGATGGAGTATATCTCATGTTATCTACGACAAGTCATCTGCCAATTTCCCATATAAATCCACAAGTCCTGAATTTTTCATTAATTTATATTGTTCATTTAATCCACTATTTTCATCTTTTGTAAGATCAGTACTATCCATATGTATCTTTAAAAAATAATGATGAAGATAAATAGGTTTCTGTGTATCTTCAAGATAAAATAACAAGGCTTCAATCTTACAACGATATAGGTAATTCACTTGACTTATTACAGGCTTATCATTAAATACAATACTACATTGAGAAAACAAACTCTGTAAAAAATAATTTACAGGAGTAACATGATGATCTTTTAATTCTTCATCTTTTTTAGTTAAAATGTTTGCTTGAACATGCAAATATATAGAATTTAAATCAATATAATTTTCACCTGATCCTGAAATGAAAAATTCTATCGGAGCTTTAGAATCTCTAATTGAAGATATTGGGAATATTACAATATCTGTAGTAGTTTCTTCAGCTAATTGAATAAGTGCAGTTTTAAATAAACTTAATTCGTTTTTAGTACAAGGGCAACTATCCATTTTCAACTGAGCATATCTCTTCGTTTCTTCCTTTTAAATTTGATGTTCTCTTTCTTTTTATTCCTTTCCCTGTTTGAATTTTTTGAATTACATCATCCTTTATCTCTGATCCAATATCTTTTAAACAAGATTTTGCAGATTCTTTGAAAGATTTTCCAGATAATGCATCACTTGCTACATCCTTAGCTAAATTTACTGCTTTTCACCAACATACTTGCTACTTTTTTTTAAAATCGGGATAATGTTACGGAAAAGATCAGCAAAAAATCCATATCCTCTTAGAATAGGTGGACCTGTAAAATATATTCCCCACTCTTTGTGTTCTATCTTGAGCACAATAATAATTTATAGCCTACAAGCTCGAGAATTAAGCCTCATTTATTTGTTTAAATTATAACAGTGCTATTGTTTTTCCTCTAGTAAATAAATATAATCTCTTCCCCTATTGTACTTCTCACTTCGAATTCTGTAGTATTAATACAGCATAATGTTGGCTTGCAGAAAAATATAAAGGAGCCGTATAGATACGTTCTATCGTTTCAGTTTTTTCACGCATAACTGGTATAATTCTTAAACATTGACCAGATATAGATATTCTGTGATCTTCGATGCGATCCAAATATATAAATAATTCTGATATTACAGAAGTCAGATCTAAACGGTAATCACTAACATGTTTTCCTGCCCTAAAAATATTATTTTTAAATCCTAACATATCACGTAATCCATTTTGAAATTTAACATTTAAATCATCGGGAACTGTTAATGCAACTTTTTTATCTGGAAGAAATTCTAATTTTATAATATTAAATATTTTAAATAATTCTTTTGCGTTAGAATATAAACCTAAAGGTAATTCATGAGATTTTACTTCTTTTGTATTTATATTTATTAGCCTTATATTTATCAACAATTCTAAGAAATTCTTCAGTCAAGAAATGTATTTCTTTATTTAGAACCCACATAGTAACATTTGAATAAACTACGTGATCAGTAATTTCTGGTAAATTTAATCATTTCATTAGCCCGCGGGCTTCTTTATAATGAATTTCAACCTTATAATTCGAATCTAATATTTTTAGTTTCATAGATTCACCATCAATCATTTCTAATCTAACAGGATAACTTCTAAATTCTCTCTATATTTTTTTATTTATTTTTCTATCAAATAATCAATATTATCATTTACTTCATCAATTAAATATATTTTATGGAAATTTTCTGAAATTTCTTGTTTTATATTCCAGATAAATATATAATATTTATTGTTTAAATGTGAACTTCTTTAGCATAATATAATTTTTTTAACTTTTTTTTATATTTTAACTTATAATTTTATATTTAATATTAAAACTTTATCCCTGAATCTTACGTTTGAATTTAAAAATTCGATATTCTAAAACGCTTCTAGTTTTTAAATTGTGTTCTTTATCTTTTACGTCTGAGCTGATGATGGCGATTGAAGCCGAAAGCGCTCCTCGTTACAATGAAAAGTTTATTCTAAGAAGATAAATGTATTGGTATGCTTATTTAGTGCTAATAAGAACTTGTAATTCTATGTTTCGATCTTATTTCAACAGATTTTTGCCAATGGTCAAATTTTTATCTATGAACGAAGAAGACTTAGAAAATGTTGTATTTCTGTTAAATTTTTTAAATGATGATGGAATTCAAGGAATAAGATCATCTCATATTAATGAAGAAATATCTACGTATGTCTGTTCAAATCACAACAAAAGAAGTGAAATTAGCATTTCGAGTCTATTTCAGTATAGAAAAAAATATAACTTAGGAGTTATAGCAAGCAGCCAAATGACAATAAAGAAATATTTTAAATGAGAAATAAAAGTGTTCCACGATACTGGTCTCGTTAAATCTTCCAGTTCAGCATTCAAAAAAAAAGTGCATTCCCAATAATGCTAGAAATAAACTGGAAATCGGAACAAATCCCTAAAAATATTTTCCATTTGAATTGTAATAATTCCGGAAGAGCCGATTTAAAACAACATGCTTACTTAAAGAAAGGTACAATAATTCAATTAGTAGTTACAATCTGTCAAAGACAAATCAAAAATAATGAGATCAAAATTAAGAGATGTAGAAATTACTTCATGACAAATGAAGAATACAAGAGATTAAAACGAAGAAAATATAAATATAACGCAAAAAGATGGAACATAATTTATTTTAATGTATCATTATATTTTTAAATTGTACAGGACTCAAAATTGAATAAATACTTTAATAAATCCTCTGATATTTTTTCTAATAAATTCTCTGATAATTTTTGGTATTTACAGATCAATTTTATATTTAATTTATTTTGAAAATCGATAATAAAATTAGGCGATAGTTGCTGATATTTTCAGACATTATTCCAAATTAAAAAATTTAAAAGCAATAAGATCAAAAACATAAATGAAGAAGTATCTATGTTTATCTGCTCTAATGACAAAGAAAGAACCGAAATTGATAATTCGATTTTGTTTCTTTACAAAAAGTGATATAATTTAGGAATTATATCATACAGTCGATTGAAGATAAAGAAACATTTGTGAGGTCCCAAGGGACAACGGTAATTGTGTAGTCCGTATACAGTAATGTCAGCAACTTTGACCTGTCTTAACAGGCCAATTACGGACCAACTCCATAAGAATAAAATGTAAAATAAAGATAATTTTACAAAAACATAGAATTTGAAACAAATTTAAAGTGTCACTCTACACTATATTTTAAATAATAATTAGTTGAAAATTGAAAAAGAGAGAGAAGAGAAAATCTACTTCAGTAGATTATTTTTCTCTCTCCCGTTAGATGATATTTTATTAGACGGAAATGAAATGTAATCATTCCTATCACGAATTTATTATAAATAGCAATTCGGTAAAGAAGAATAACATATATGCTGGGAGATATTCCGATTCAAATTGGAATGAGGTATTCAGAGGAGAGTATTTTATACAGTGTACTGAAAGAACCATTTTTACACTCCTCTCTCGCCCAAAATACTCAACATTAACTGAGATTCAACTTTTCCTAGCTGTTTATGAATGGACCGAAAAGAAATATAGCTTGGCAAGAACCAATTAATCCGAATATTATAATACAGGTCGAGGATCGACGATCTCCTCATCTTAATTCAATCCAGAACGACATAACCTGGAGTATTCTGCCATCTAAATTCGAAGTAAGAACATCGAAGAATAATGGTCAACTGATGAACCGAAGAACACGCAGGTGGTGGGAAAAGAAAAGAAAAAGATAAAGGAATGTAATGAGAGAACCGTCTTGCTCCGGGAGAAAACGTCAGTTGGTCGCCAGAATTCGACGAGGAAGGATAAAAAATTCCCCTTCGCAGACCATCAACTCATCGGCCGATCTCCGCAAGCGAGTTGCTAGCCTGGTCACTTCTCTCTGATACAATCGGTCGTCATGCTTCAATCCTCAAGACTATCGACCGCAAAGGCCTGACAGAACGTAAGACTGGCCAGAATACCAGAATCTATACATAGGTTAATCCGATGACTTCCAGTCGAGTGAGACGAAAACAATTTAATTGATTCAACGAGTTCGAATTCCATGTCATTTTGGGTGTTTGTGTTGTGGACTAAAGATTGATAATTGTGAACTAAAGACTGTGCCTTTTCATCACCAACCTCCTACCATTATAAATATATATATCTACTGTAAAAGTATTTATACTCCTTCATCTGGAGCACTCCATTATCCATACTCTCTCTCAATAAAGTTACCAGGTTTACATTAATTGTAGATATCTGACTCTGTGTCGAGAAAGACATTCTCACTTTGCCATTCTTACCCGCGTCCGAATCACATAACCGCTATAGGCTAACACATGTAGACATCGTCCGTCGGATTCACACATTTCACATGCGAAATAAGAGTGCACTATGATTGTTTTTTGGTTTCATTAAACCTTCCAATAGCTCATTTAAATAAAAACAAGTTACCGATAATTTTAGAATTGTATTGGATGTCGGAACCGATTCCCCCGAAGATTCTCCACTTGTATTATGATACTTCAGGAACTATAAATTTAGAAGAATATATTTATTTAAAAAGAGGATCCATATCACAACTAACAGTTAAATTTTACGAAGAACAAATTAAAAATAATAGAATAAAAATTAAAATATCCAGAGATTATTTTATGACTCACAAACAACATACTAGATTAAGAAAAAGGAAATATCAATATAATAGATCAAGATGGGATATATTTTGATGTTATTCTGTATTTTTAAACTGAGCAGGACTCAAAACTCTCCAAGTATCAAAATCAAATATCATTGACGGGTACAGCGATTCAAAATCATACGTGGTCATGGTAGAGTTTGCTGTCTGTGTTAATCTAACCAGGTTTGACAGCGTCTTCTGCAGACTTACAAGTATGTCTGTATGATGCTAATTTGGAATCGGACCATTTCTGCAGGGCTTACTCTAAAAAATATGAAGGCGAGTGGCTTTTGACAGCTACCGGTCTAAGATCAATGGGCGATTTTTGGGTCTTTATAAACCCAGAGAGACGAGGAGATTCGACATTCTGTACTTTCTTGTTTTTCAGAAACTCTGGGTAGCCTTCCATCTTAGTCAATCTAATAACACGATTCAGATGCCTAGTGTCGGATCATCACGTAATAACTCAGCTTGGGATTCTGTTATGTAGCGAGACAGGAACGTATCATATGTGTGGGTACTAATAATCACCATTTTCTTTGACTTATCATCTTTAACTAACGTTAATTGTTGATCTTCCATCCATTGTCTCGTTTTATTTAGACACCATTTATTCCTTATTATATCTGTATTACGGGGTTTTTCTTTTTCTTTTCGAAAACGTACACCCATCTTATCTTTTTTGTATAGGACTTTGGTATGTAACAATACGTTGTATTTCTGGTATATCCGATATTATATCCTGATCTACTGTTATAGCACAGTTAGGTCTTTTGGTGAAACGTTCTTCTGCATAGGCGGGAATAGTATGGTTTTTCCGAGTTAGAGATGATAAAATCCATAGGGCATTTAGCTGGTATCTTGTATTTAAGCTGTTTGTTAATAATCCTTTTTATCTTTCTTATATGGATACATCTCTGTTTTTGTGTTAAGATCTGTATGTCACATTTTACTTGGTCCATCTTTCTTTTCACTTCATTATCTTCTATTTGTAGTAAGGTAGATTCTAATACATTTACTTCCGATCTTAACTTATAATATTTACGCTTACTATCAGATTGATCTACTTTTAAACATAACTTCTTTGTATTCCGTATAAAATTCTTGGAATTCACTGGTAGAGTAAGCCTATATATATTCATTGGGAGAACTTGATTAATCTTACATTCATCTAAGAATTTAACAGTTTCACTAACTTTAACTAGTTTCAATGACAACTTCTTGAAGTTCTTGAATAGGTTCATAATGCGCTGGCTCTGCGACATATCATTAACTATCGTAAAAAACTGCTAAAACACTAACTTATGTGATATAAAACAGCACTCAAAGTAGTCGTGTTAATAAACTATTTATGAAAATATCGTAGTAGTTTCAGTTGATTACGTTTCGAATATCTTCAGCGTACAATTCAAATCAATCGAACAAGAACTTCGAATACATTCACGTAATTACAAATTATAAACAAAATTATCAAAACACAGTATCTAGGCAACTACGCCCAGTGTTAACATATATAAACATTAAAAGAATAAATAAATAATTATAAAAATCATATAAAAATTACTCGAGATATAAACAGATCTGAAAACGTGAGGTCATCACATTATGTAAGTTAGGGATATAAACCTTATCCTAAGTGTGATATCTAACAGATTTTTAAAACGCTCCTCTCTTAATTATATCTCTGATAATCTCTCAAATAATCAAATTTATAATGATGAATCCAATACGGGGATCGAAATCTAACAATTTTTTTATGTTGTCTGACGGATTAAATTGGTGTAAAACTATTTTTTACTACTCATTGACCGAGGATCAAATCCTCGGTCAGAAGAATTCGGTGAATACTCATTGAGTGGAATTCAGTCACCTAGCTGCAGATACCAATCTAATTTCTTGTGAAATTTGTGTAGACTGTCCTGCCCCAATTATTCGCGATCCTCCGTTAATTATAATCTCTCTAATTACTGTACTGGGCATTTGGTTGGATTACTGCATTCATAATTCGTTGCTTAACTATTTTGAAGACTCAGATTCAATTTCAAGTTCCACAATTGTAGTGTTTTAAACAGGTTCTTGTCTTCTTGAACGCTATCCTTTAATCTTCCGTTTATCTCGTCATGGATGCCTGTGATGAACTTTCAACATGACAGCCATCAGATATTACATGTCTTTTATTTAAAAATAATCAGTTTTCAAATTAAAATTTGTAGCCATTTTATCTCAAATTTTATTATGGATCAGATCGCAATACGTTGCCAGAATGGAGAAGAAATTTTTATTTTCAGGTCGAAATTGACATCTAAAAGTAAAATAATCAGTTAAAAAATAGAAAAGAATCCAGATACAGATTATCCTATCCTTCCTTTTAATGTTCTTACCGATTTTGCTGTTCAACTATATTCAATTGAACTAAGAAAAATGAACTATATTATTGCTGGTTTTCTTTGATTAGGGCCCATCACCTTAAGTTATCTGATCCCTTAGTTTGTCTTTCAGTTAGTGTATGAATTTATTTGACAACTGTAACATTGCATTCACTTTCCTGATCTAAAAGGTCATTCAAAAATAAACTTTTCCTACTTTCTTGTTAGTTTCTACCCCTACAATACACATTCTTACAAATATTTTAGTTAGAACAAGTGTTTACAAAGGACTGAAATCATTAACTTATTTAAACTTTACAAATATTCATTTAAATGAGAATTTCCGACAAGATCGAGAGCTATAAAGCAGCCCGTCACCTTATTACGTAATTCGGTAGATCATAGTTTTAAATTTCATAAAATCATTTAAAATTTGATATTTTAATTATATAAATTAGAAGAGAATACAGATTAAATAATGCTAAATAGCTAAATAGTTAAATAATGCTATATATTATAAAATAAAGAAGATAATTAATCGAAGGTTTTGATTTCTTAAAGATGATCTGTAGAAATTTATTATTGTAATTTCAGTGAAAAATTCTGAATCTATTATTATCACTTATATGTTTCATATTTGACAACTGATAGTACATGATATCACAGTTTCAGATATTCCGTACGAAACTAGGATCATACTAGTATCCGAAAAGTCAGTAATGAAAAGTTAGTATCCGAAAAGTCAGTATTGGGACTTTTCGGATCATACTAGCATCCGAAAAGTCCCGATCATACTAGTCCGAAGGGTCCACTTTAGAGGACCCGGGTTCGAGTCTCGGGTTCCACTCCTTGAAAATATTTATCATGGGGTCCGGGCCCGGCTAGTCGATCCCCGCCTCCACAATCCGGATGACTCCTCCGCAGGGGTGGGCAGCCTGTGGAACGGGCTTGTTTCGCCCTGTCACTTAGTATTCTTCATGAATGAAAAGTGGCGTCATCTGTTGACAAAAAAAAGTATCCGAAATCCTGCAATCGGCAAAATGGCCTTGTGGTAAAGCTGTGGCTTTTCAGTATGGAGGATTCGGGTTCAACTCGAATCCCTGTTTTTCAGGAAAAGTCCTGTCCGGCCTATTGAACCGCATCCTTCAACCATCCAGTTGACCCGATCATGAGTGCTGGCCAGCCTGTGATGTGGTCGAGGGATAGACAGTATCTGGCGGTCTATAAGAGACCGCCAGATACTGCCTATCCCTCGGCTTAACCTAGCTAACGTAACAATGGATGTCATCAGAAAAAGCTTGATAAATAGTGATATCGCGTTTATAAAATAATGTTTGATGTTGCGTTTAGTCATCATGCGATGTGATATCATCGTGACTTCTATGCTAACTAAATTAATGTAATTATATCTATATTTAAAGATATAAATATTTTGAATATTTGCAGGATATGTTTTATCTATCTTATTTATGACATTCGGAATTTCGGAGCCAGAGCAAATGTAAAAAATTATCCCAACTATTAATAACGAATATTTCTTTAGTGCTGATCTTTATTCCCTTTCGTAATTTTTAGAAGAAAAATAAGTTGACTGCTTCATATGCTGTTCTCTGCTCTGCTATTTATTAAAAAGGTATTAACTAGAGAAGAATGTTGGACGATTTAAAATAAAGGTTACACCAAAAAAGGGGGGAAATAAAGAATAATAGAAGAAACAGAAGCTACTTTTCTCTCTCAGGCATGTCTACACATCTTAGGATCCCTTCTCTTTCTCTTCTGTTCAAGAAAGTTTCCTTTGATTTCGTTACATTAATCTAATTGTTTAATAAACAACTGTTCGTTTAAATCTACTGTTTAGTTCATATTGTATTTTTTTTTTTCTTGATCAAATAAATACGTTATATTTGTTCATTATATACGTATTTGAATCAGTTCTCCTATCCTCACTCACCTGCGGCATTCTGAAATTAATATTTCGAATAATTATAATAATGTTTTCAGTCATTTCCTGGCGACGGAATTTCACTGTTGGAGAAACACGCAAAACTTCCTGGTGTCAGGGTGACATTTCAACTTATCTACATTGCGGATCCCGAAAATGCTGTAATGTGAAACACATGTCAAAAATATAAGGAAATGTATATTTCCTTGTCTGAAAATATTTTCAAAAGTTAGAGACTATATTTAACAAAGTACAGATTGAAACGTATAAAAATTATATTTTAGTCAAGTGAGTTAAAGTTTCTGTTGTTTCTGATTTATATATTTTTCATTGTTAACTAACGAAAAATATATATGCCTATTTAATTTCAATAAATCTCAACTATTTTCAAATATATTAAATTTTCAGACTTAGGTATAGGGATGCTATATATAATACATATATTTTTTACAAGTCAAACCGGCTTTGAAACACAAACGATCAAATCAGAATGATAGATTCTTACCGTTTTAAACATATTCCAATCATGTTTTTAACCCAATAAATAATGTTGAAAGTTTCAATATTAATGAATTTTTATGTAAATAAAATTGCCGATTGTTACAAAAAATTTAATGAAATTTGTAAATAAATAAAAAAAATGATAAATGAATATCAAAATTATATATTAGAAAAAATATAATTTAATTTAATTTTAACATTTGCCGGATATTTGCTTATTTATGAATAATTTTTTATTTATAAATAAAAATTGATCATAATAAGTATCAAAATATTAAATTAATATTTATATTAGTTTTAATGAATCACATCTCTGTGAGGATCATTCTGTGTTGAAAGTCTCTCTGGTTAAGTGCTGTGATGGAGATGAGCTAGAAGAGGGGAATACGGTAAAAATGATCTTACGGGTCTAACTTTAGACTTAAGTTTTTTCTCTTAATTCTATAAAAAATAATATTTCTGTCGTTTAATAAATAATATTATTATCTGTAAATAAAACTCTTTACCCCAAGTTCTAATTCCATCCGTGTTAATTTTACAATTTCATCTGACCATTCTTCCACAGACGAAACGAAAGTTATATGTTCTCTACTCATTTTTTGCTGTTAAAAAATTTCTGATTTAACCAATGAAATTAGTTAAAATATTTAAATAACGGAACGTTATAGGGAATCATATTTGACAAAAAAAACTAATGCTGACTCTTGTCAGGTTAAAAACTTTAACATAGTAGCTTATATTAAGAATTACAAAGTCTTCCCTTGATGGTGAGAAGCTGAGTTTAATTAAATTGGTGGGCACTTGTTGCTGATATACTCTCCTAGAATTTAGACGACAGGAACCACCAAATAGCACGAAAACAATAACTCTGAAAAATAGAGAAGAGATAAGAAGATTCCTTTTTCCTTAAAAGGAAGACGTTTACTTAATAAAAATTTAATATTTTAAATAACTTACTTTACTTATTACTTTTTTATTATAGGAATTCTAAAGATATTATTCGACAGAGCTAGATATTTTTGAAAGAATATATTTTATATACTTCTCTATCTTTAAAATTAATATTTTTTGTCGAAAAAAAATAATGGTAGTTAGCATTTTAAAATATTTTTTGACTGAAAGATCAGAATTCAGTTAAATATACTGTATATTGTGAATCGGGGGAAGTTAACCAACTTTTTTTTCTGATCCTAAAATTCATATTAAATTTGAATATTTTCATTTCATATTTTTTGTACTTAAACGTGTATAAGGGTTTTACATATCTCACTCAATCAAAAACTTTGAAATAACAGCCGACCATGATTTATTATTTTTTTAAAGAAGTTACAATTAGTCATCTTATCACGAAAATTCGGGATAAGATGCCACTGTTATTTTTATGATATTCACTTTAATAAATAGCAAGAATGAACTCCTTATTCATTTAGTAATCATCTTCACTATACCATGTATATTTTATGTAAGGCTACGACGCTTATATATACCGTGAGGTTTTCTGGAAACCGAACACTTTGATTTTTGGCAACGAGCCAATTCTGATGGATCTATCACGTCAGGAATCGCTCGCTACGAAAATTTCTATTTTTAATTCGAACGGCCATGCGTTTGAACATGTTGGTACTATGTTCGAAAATTGTTCGAACGGCCGTTCAAACAATGCGTCTGAACATTGTTCGAACAATGTTCAAACGCATGGCCATTCAAACAACTATGTTCGAACGGCCATGCGTTTGAACATAGTTGTTTTTTCGTAGCCAGCGATTTCTGACATGACAGATCTATCAGAATTGGCTCGATTTCAAAAATCAAAGTGTTCGGTTTCCAGAAAAACTCTCGGTATATGACAAAATTTTAGGAGTTAGTTAAATATCTTCTGTACCAGTAACAAATAGTATAAAATCTTTAGGATGATATGGAACAATATTTTCTTCGCTATATGAAAATATTTCAGCATAAGGCAAATTGTAATCACATATGGCAATGCAACATACACAATATCTATTAAGTTAACATATCTGCCGAATTTTAAATGCCCACCTCAATTTTTGTAAACTTATGGCCAGCACTATTAAATATGGCTATTGTTTTTATTGGTATTATACAGGGTGCCCACGTTTCTATGGACCAAACTTTTTTCTCGAAAACTATCGGGTATACGTGAAAACTGTAAAATGTGTGCCCTGTTACATTATCCTTCCTAATTATAATCCGTCATTAAGATTTTAAATATAAACAATCTATGATATGGTTTCACGTATCCTAAGTAATTTCTTTATTCCTAAGTTCGGTGGCTGGCAGTATGAAACCAATAGGCCTATACAGATTCTTGATTCAGTGTAGTGTATTATCATAATATGAAAAAAAAAATTAAATGGATTCTCCAATAATCTTATATTTTGAAACATTTTTTAGAAAATATGCAATCATAGTCATTAACTTTATTAAGTTTTCGACATTACGGAACAAATATGCTGACATTAATCGAAAAAAAAAACGCCAAGTCCATAGAAACGTTGGCGTCAAATTATGCCTTTCTGAATGGTTCTTCATTCTTAAATATCTCCGAAAATGTCGGTCGGAGGAATGTAATTTTACTACGAAAATTGCACAAAAAATTAGCGGAATCAGATTCCGTTAGAAAAATAATGCATTTCCATTCGAGAAGACAGAGTTAAAGCACGCGCTGCCCAAGAGGATACGCAGAAAAAAATATTAATGACAGATTGTAAATTGGAAGGAAAGCGTAACAGCACACGTGTTTTACAGTTTTCACGTATACTCGATAATTTTCGAGAAAAATGCCTGGTCCATAGAAAGATGGACACTTTGTATAATGTATTTTAATAATAGACAACAAATTGTCTACCATAAATTAAGAATATAAATATTGGTGGATATAAGTGGAAGTGTACTCTGAGATATATAATTTATATTGAATGCATTAGTTAACATTACTCAGTTCCATTAAATTAATAAAATGTGGAATTTTAATAAATCAATTTAAGATAGTTTTCGTTCTTGGATAAAATGAGAGAATTTATATTTCCTATAATAAAATTTTCCTTTAAATCTATAAGATGTTGCTGTAAGTCCAACAAATGCAAATTTTTAATATAAAGGTTAGCTAGCATACGACAATGATTAATATCGTATTATTAAAATTAGTATAATACTTCTCCTTGATATATTCAAACAAAACTTAAAACTCTTGTTTAAATTTTATCTTATCTTCTATTTTTGCAAGAATATTTTTCTTTTAATTGGTAACTATTTCCTATCAGTATAAATTGCTTCTCTCAGAGATAAACAATGGTAGCAAACCTTTCGGAGAAGGAACGTCTCCTGTTTATAACTTATATCAAAATATATATAGGCCTATATATAGTTTTAAAATGCTGTAGCGTAGCATAGAAAATGAACAAATCTGTGTAACAAATTGTCAGTTCATAAAATGAGACTGATGGTCTTCACAAAAGATAACATCATAACGATATTATCTGTTATCTCTATATTTTTCAATGAAATTCCATTATTGAGATTGATAAAAATTTAAAATATTTATAGAAGATATTTTAATTAAATTTTTAGAAAAAAATCAGTGTTTAGAAAAATTCAATATTTTCAATAGGAATAATCGAAAATTTAAATACCTATTTGTTTACCAACGAATCCAACAATAAAGAAAATATTGAATTAAATCTAAAAAATCACATGATGGTCTTCACAAAATTTTCTAGATTAATGTCATAACTTAATTTTGATTATAATCGACTGTATAAATACTCTTCGCTATTCAGATCCTTTTCCTAAATATTCAAAATCATAACATAATCCTGTTTAGTTTACAATGCCTACTCTAACCATTCTTTCTTAGCATATAGCTGTCACTGCCACAGAAGAAAAGCCTAGAAGCACGCAATCATAATGTGTGTCAGGCATTTTTGAATAATTTTATATCATCAATAGAATTTTAACTGATCAATTTCAACAGTATAAAGCCTATATACACATCCTGTCAGATATTTCAAAAGTGATTTATAAACAGTAAAAACGTAATATTTAAGGAACGCCTCTGGTAATAACTCATATACATCAATTAGTGAAGAGGATATTAAATTTTCCCTTATCAGTATAAAAGGCTGCAGTGATTAAAACAAATTCATATTTTTATTATAGATTTCATACAGTTTTATCGTACTATAAAATTACTATGACATCATCAACATTATTCATTTACGAGATTTCTGTTTATCAACTTTAATAGAAAATCGATTACCGCTTTTCTATTTTATGTAAAACAAATTTTACGTAAGTCGTTTTATAAATATTCTTATAAGATTAATAATAAACGTAAATCTAATTTTGCCTGCACTGCAACCGAACCGTTATAACTGTAGTAGTGAGATATACTGCCTAACGTGTTAAGATACTTATCACATCTGTACTATTTCAAATTTTTCCAAAAATTAAACATCATTATTCTAAAAATATATGTTATAGTGATTGTTAACAATCGTATAAACAGTTCAATACGTGACAGTATCACAATTGGATTTAAACTGACTACATCAAACAAATCTTTCTGATACAGTTTTTCTTAAAATTTAAAACTGTAGTTGAAATTTGACATCTGTCTATGAATTTTTAGAATTTTCAGCATTATGGAAGAAATTTATTTATCAGATTTTCTCAGACCTTACTTAAATATGGCAGAAATATATGGATTATATCTTTCGCCGGCAAATAACTGTGAAAATAATCGTTCCGCCCGAATCCAAAATAAGTTAAAAAAAAATTATATTCAATTTGTCGAATTAATTTTATGGGAACAGTTTGTTATAACTTTACCGCACTTAAATCCAGTTTTCGATCAAAATTCTTTGTGTAAAGAAGCATGGCACCAGATTACCCAGGATCTCTTGATAATCAAAGTTTCTTTCTCTGGTTTTGGTTTCTTTATCGCTATTATTTTCAGTTTCTTAAAAAGAGTAAAAATAAATTTGAACATTCGATTAAATAATATGAAATATATTGAAGAAGAAA